>JAYGXS010000455.1:1516-26277 GCA_036362985.1 Ligula intestinalis
TTCTCATCGGGTTCGGCGTCGGAACGTTGACAGCGGTCGCCTGTACCTGCCGGTAGCGATTGCTTCGGCCAACTGGTTGTGCAGCTAAGAACATAGCCTCGTGCATTGAACGTTTTGCTTGTCTTCTTGTCTCCATCAGTCAAGCAACCCTAATGAATGGATGCAAATATGCAGGTCCCTGGTTCTTGTTTTAAAAAAGCTCAGTCTGTTACTCTTATTGTTTCAGTGATCGTGCATCCATTTTCATGCTGCTTCAGGCACCGTTCCCACAATTACTCAAAAATGCCTTCTTCTTATTTCCCCAACCCTACTTTCGATTTGCTTTTAGGGTGTTTTTAACGTTTGCCAAAAGTAGTTTCGGCAACAGGGTGACTTATATAGTCTTCTGAATGAGAAAGGGCGATAGGAACGCCCCATCGTAGGCATAAAGACGGCCCTGCCCCCAATTCCAGGAAGGATATATATTCTTGTGTGTTGACCCCAACTTTAGCACTGACATCAGCCGTAATCCTCATCCGAACATTTACCCTACCGAAAATTCCATACGATAAAGTAAGCACTAACCCTAGCCCTTAAGCAAACACCCATTTACGTTAACGCTCACTGGAACCATAACTGTAATCCTAACATAACTATGCACTCAACTCTATTTTGCCAATTTTTTTCTCCTACAGTAACTGTATTGCGTACTGTTCATGTCCTCAGTTTCAAGCTTATCGTAGCTCCTCTACCAGGGGTCTCGAGAAGTTTATGCAGACACAAAACGCAATCGATTCAAACTTCTTATGCGAAGTAAAACAGGCCATCGTTGAATTACTGAAATCCCACTGCGATCTAGAGCCTCCATTTTGGATAAAAACTTGTGGCCGACAGCCACATTGTCTATTTCCCCCTTCGTTCTCCAAGACTCGCTGCCCCAAAGTCGTGTGGGAACAAACAACTGTTCCAATGCTTTCCTTAAATGGAACCCCCGGCCCCCTGCATCTGCTTCTGACTAACCGATAGCAGCTGCGTCAACGTCCCCTGTTCTTCAGCCTGCCAGCGGACCCGACAGTTGACCTCAACTTATTCACCAAATAAGCGCGCTTGTCTAAGGGCCACTCGACTAAGACACCCCTCGGCCGATGCAGCAAAGAAGTTTGCATGCGACATCCCCTCGCACAACTCGCAACACACCAATAACAAACCACTTGAACTTGCTTCACAGTCATGTAAAAGCAACTGTCATCACCCCCACATAACACCCAGTCAACTCTCTCAATCCTGGCTGGAAGCAGTCAGGATCAGCCCTGGCTTCGCCATTGGCCACTGTCAGCTGAGACAACAACTTAGGGTTATGCAGACAATAAAACCCTCGTTCTGGCGACTCTTGCCTTTTTAATTTTAAACCTGGGATTCGACTTGATGATTGTAGTGATCTAGGCTTACCTACTACTTAGACCGCTACAAACTTTCTAGCATACTGTACGATCGGTTTGAGCGTGGCCTCCTGTACGACCACCCTGGGGAGCAGGCAGGCTTAAGGAGAAGAAGAAGAGTTAATCGGTACAATAAGAATTTAATTTTCTGGCATTACCGGCAGAAACATTGGGACTTGCAGTATACGTATTTCGACCTCATTAGGTCTCATCAGATGCAGTGTAGCCGCGGAAATTGCCACCATACTCGAGATTTGAACCCGCGTCACTCCGGTCAGGGGCGAACGCCCTAACCCCTGAGCTATCGGGCTCGGTGTTTTGCCGGTTGTTTATTGGGATAAAGATAAGTACATACGTGTACACTGATCATAATTATCGCGGCGTTTTGGATCTACACTGGAGCTCCTTAGCAGAGACAGCACCAGGCAAGCATACTGGACGGACAGCAATTGCAGTGCTTCAGTGCTCCCCCCTGCTGGCTAAGCGATAACAGCTGCTTCAGTGCCCCCTGTCTTTCGGTATCCTGACGAGCGAGACAATCCCGCCGACTAGCAAGCGCTTTCCCGAAAGACCACAGCCCCCCAGGGTTGATCTCAGCTTAGTCGCAGACACATTCACAGACAACATTATCTTGCGCGCATCGACCAGCCTGCCTTGTCATCCATGGCTCCTAGCGTTTCTGTTGCCCTTGGACCTAACTACTCGCATACCCAGAACTCACTTCTGCCTGCTTACAAAAACAAACGCAATTGCTTAAACATCACTCGGCTGCACACACGCTACCCTACAGACGCACTGATCACACGCAAGATAGCAAGCAAGCAACTCACAGCATCTTGTCTCGTGTACGCAATGAATCCTCCCCCCACTAAATAGTTGCCTCCTTTCAGTAGACTGATCCATTTTAGTGTTTCTGGATATAGTTGGTCGCTCATCCTTGACCACAACATGCTCATCCATAAACGTAAGAAGTTTGTGGATAATGAAAAGCAGGACAACTATGAAAGAGGTATATGAACAGTTGCCAAGGTAGAGCATATTACAAAATAAAATTCATTCTGCCATTTTCATAAGCAGCAAGGTCCTGTCTGTCTAGCTGGGTAAGATGAAGTGTGCGCCGTGCACAATCCTGTAAGTATGGGTGACTACAACTATATGATGAAAGTAAGGCAGGTGTTTAAAATACAAAGCGTATACGATGTACGTTGGCACATAGCTGCAACAGCTGGGATGCAGCACGTGGACAGCAAGCAAGGGGGGGGGGGGGAGCAACGTCCACATACAACTGACATTTATAAGTAGGCGTTTATCACACATGTCCACGTTTCGATGACCCGTCTACAATGTGAACCGTACTGTGCACTGCAAGCTAGGGCGTCACCACACGCATCCTGTAGGTTTCTACATGCGCCACATGTCGAGGTGCTACAAGGCGTATTTCGTGAATGCTCCGATTGCCAAGAATAAGCCTCTCGCGTACCCAAACCAAGTCTGACAGACTGCCCTGGTCGCTGTTGCTGTAGAGAAGAGGGCTGTGCTCAACAAAAGCATACCGCTGCGCTAGTTTGCTGCACGGTCTTAAATGGCTCTGCCTGGGCTTGTCAAACGGGTGAGACCATCCAGATACGAAGCAGTCAGCCTTGCCAAATTTCGGCTGCATAATAACCGCAAAGGTGTTTCTTGGCGCTGGGACCCAGTGCTTGTGGAATGGCCGGAATATCAGAGGGAAAACATCGGACATGGCACAGGTCGGACGCACATTACCGTAAAAGGCAATTTCTTGCATATGGGTTGTATTGGTGGTGTAGTAACCGATATCAATTAAAGGCCAACCCGAGGCATAGTCACTCAGTTTGCGGCTACCTTCGACATCCCGCGAGGTATTTTTGGGTTCAATAAATTTTGCGTAGATCTTGTCCCTGAGTCCAGATTTCCCAATGATAATTTCGGGTGCGAGCTTAGACATCCTCTGCCACAGCATCTGCCTGACCTTGAAATCAACGGCGACATCAAGGTCATCGTCCCAGGGTATGTTATCATGGTGGCGAAAAGATCCAACCAGACTGCCACCCCAGATCATCCATTTGTCACTAAAACCCAATTCCTCCATGACGTCTACAAAGATGCTGAACAGTTTCGATTGTGTGCGCATCTGTGCATGACTGTACTGGGGTTCCCAAGGAATCTGCTCGGCTCCAGGCGCACCCAATGGAATAAGCAAATATTCTGGTTCCAGCCAGTTTAACTGCTCCAGACTTGGCAGCTTCTGACGCTTCACTTTCGTGCGGCCGCTATCCACGATAAATCTCTGAATGTCATACTGGTGTACGATTAGAAGATCCTTCGATTTCATTAAGAAATGCGATAAAAGAATAAGGAAGGCAGTCAGGAGTGTCACCAGAGCTACCCGAGAACGAAACCTTGTAACCATTTCGTTTGTATTTGTGATTGAAATTTCCACAGGGTTCTACCCTTTTGTTCTTCTTTCTAAAGGACAAGGAACATTGACATGTAATATGAGCAGCACAGATAATACAGAACAACGCATAATAGATCACTATAAATTAAAGATTAGTTTTCTGCGTACCGATCTATTCCTCAGGATGCACCCACGGGATAATGCTTCTGCGAGTCGGATCAACCAACCGTAGTCCCACAAAGCTACTGATAATTGATATGTTAATAGCCAACTGTCAGTAACACATCTTTTTATAAGAGTGTTCCGGTAGAGACACATGGCGTTCTGTGGTATAGCTAGTTCGGACTATTGGCCCTCATCAGCCAAAGGCAGCCAAGCCTAGTGTAGCAGCTGAAATTGCCATTGCATTCGAGTTTTGAACTCGCATCTCGTCGGTCAGGGGCAGACGTCCTAAGCATTGAGCCATCGGGTTCGGTTTCTAGCCGGATGTAGATCGGGAGTATATATTATTTGCTTGCGCACCGATCTATTCCTCAGGATGCGCCCATCCTGGATTATTGCTTTTGCGATTCGGATCAACCAACTGTGTTCCGCAAAGCTACTGATAATTGATATGTTACTAGCCAACTGTCAGTAACACACTGTTATAAAAACATAAAAAAATATGTGTTACTGACAGTTGCCTAGTAACATGTCAATTATTAGTAGATTTGTGGAACACATTTGGCTGATCCGACTTGCAAAAGCATTATCCCAGGATGGGCGCATCCTAAGAAATAAACCGGTGCACAAACAAATAAAATTTACTCCCGATTTACAATCGGCTGGACACCGAACTCGATGGCTCAATGGTTAAGACGTCTGCCCTGAACGGCAAGGCGCGAGTTCATAACTCGGGTGCAGTGGCAATTTCAGCTGCTACACTAGGGTTGGCTGCCTGTGGCTGATGAGGGCCAATAGCCCGAAATAGCTATATCACAGTACGCCAAGTGTGTCTGCCGGAACACTGTTATCAAAATTAAATATTATACTATACGCAGTGTAGTTATTAAGATAGAACAGTATGGCCAAGAAACAATACGACTCTCATGAAGAAATTTGGCTTGATAGTTCCCCATATATTTTGTCATGTCATTTTAATCCAATGAGTGGATTTAATCCTGGGAAAGCATCTTGGTTGGGACAATCACCCTGTTAGTAAAGTTTATTAAGAGAAATGAGCATCGATTGGACACAATTGGGAGTAGTTTTATTTATTTGCATTGGGCTATGAAAGAAATCGAAAATAAGTAAGATAAGTTTAAAAGATAGTCCTTTCAGCACCGGAAAACTTAATCTCAATTTGCTCAAATGTATGTGAAGCCAATTTTATGGAATTCAATTTACTTCCAGAAACAAGGAACAATTTTAGTTTTAAAAGTTATTTTTTACTAAACTGTGAAGTTTATTGGCACAAGATGCAGTCAAAAGTTATAAGCGCATTTTTACTGCCTCAAGTGTTGGGAGGACGTGAGCAAAGCCGGTCATACGTTATCGCAAAGCTTAAATAAATCCCAAGCTTAATAAATCTACAGCGGGTTAACTTACTCATGAAATCTAAGGATTTTAACAAATAACTCCCTGTTACTCAAACGCAGCCCAAGCTGCAGTCCCGAAAGCAATAAAGGAATGGGCTTCATTCATAATAGGGCATATTGTGATTTATGAAGGAATATAAAGTTCTATAGAAATACCAGCATTTTTAGCAAGGTGGAAAATTCTGAAAAAGTGGAAATCGGGCGTACTAGGTAAATTTAACTTTTACATGTAGAGGAAGCCCGTTCATGCAAAAGCGCCGAGTGAATAAAGCAGTACAAGTAAAATTACGTTGGAAAATAATCATTTTGCAAAGTTTTCCGATACATATGATTCCATATTAAGTGCAATGTAATGTATGGCTGTAACCGAACAGCCCAAATTTCGAGTTCATATTCTAAAACACTCTCATGAAAACTACTGGTTGTTTCTTTCGTTTATGCATTACTTGAGTTACGTTGCACTTAGTCAACCAAGCTTTTGCTTGATATGGCCCATTAGGAGATAACAGGAGTAATATATATCCTAAGGTCACGTGTGGGCATGCCGGTCAGTGACTACTAAATTTAAATGGACTTGTCAGGTGCAATTGTAAACGTACCATTTTTGTTCACCAATAGTAATTGCCTACCACCACATTTTTCGTAAATAATTTGAAATTTCGATTACGGAGAGATTGAAATCTTCCTTGAAATGCTAAAGAAGATTTTCACTGGCTTCAGTCGATTTGCCAGAAATAATGATTTTATTCTACATGCTTACCAAAACCATCGAAATAAGATATATCTTAAATGCATTTACTCAAATAACGAGCTTTTAAACATTTTTTTCTTATGCAGCTGTCTGTATGTGTCATGGCTTCAGGGCCACCCGAGCATTTCATTTCCTTGCCGAGAAAAATGAAGGTCCACAACAAAAGTCGCGAATGAATATGCCTAATATTCATTAACCAAATTTCTAAAACAAGTTACCTCTTGAAAAACAGCTTATGTTATATATTTTGGCGTTGGATGTCTGCGTACTCTATTTTGTTGAAGCTAAAGTCTAAATCAGAATAGAGTATTTTGGCCAGTTTATTGATGATCCTAAAAATTATGGACACATCTTCTGTTATAAATGAAAGAGCCAACTTTTCCATTTAAATTTATTGTTTAATAATGAAGACATATTAAAAAATTTTGGCCTTAGAGAACTTATTTTGATATAAAGAAAGTGGTATCGTCAACATTTATAATGATGATAAGATGTTATTTAAGATAATTAAGATGTTTATTTTTATGCCTACGGAACTTGGGGATTATCGGAAAAAATTCACCATCGCACACAAACAGAAACTGTGAAACTCGAAGCTAATACGCTCATGGAACTTCAGTCTTGTAAAAGGACCAGTCTGATTTAAATGAAATAAAGCTACTGCTGAAAAACTTACATTGATCACACGGTTCACAGTTGCACTTTTATAACCCAACACCTGACTGGAGTTCTGATATGAGTGCACGGGTTGACGAGATGGCTGGAGCCTTGGCAGAATGATATGTATATATTTACATTCCACCTATCGGCTTGCTTGAATTAACTGTATATAAACGGCACCCCCCCCGGGAAAAACTTCCCCATCTTACTGCGTTCAGCCTCCTTAGTGCAGGAAAGGCTAAGCATAAACATGCTGTGGCTGTGATGCCAAAAGAAAACCAAGGTTACGCAACATTGAGCAAACAGTTGGAAAACAATCGCCCCATCTAGCTGTGCTTTTAAAATCGCCAAATAGGAAACCAAGGCCGTGAACCGTAACGTGCACTTTTTGTGCCTAAACATGACAAGTAGTTCGTCATTGTCTCGAAAACCGTATGCTTACGCAGTCGTACTTGATGTAGCTCTAATAATACTCGCTTTATAGACGGTCTAAATAATGTAACGTAGTAAAGTTGTCGATTGTTTAGGGAGAACTTACTAAATTTCAGCCGCAAAACCTACCTTGAGTATTTGAGCTAATTCATGGACGGAGATAATGGAGATGGGCTTAAAAAAATTACAAGCAACGAAAGCTTTGTGCAATAAGTTTATTCCTTTACTCATTTTGACATCCAGAATGTGTTCTTAATTAATGTTATCCCTCAGCATCTTTGCACATTTAATCCGCAATCTGCGCTACTCTGTAGTCCTTCAATTGCTTATTTTGACAGCCAGTTTAGATTTATTTGGCGCCTCTTAGAATGATTTGCTTTCGGAGGAAGCCATTTCCTGTCGTTTTGTTATTTTTCTGTTACTGATTTGCTCAAACTACATTAACACATGCATACTTCACCAACCAAATAATTTCTGATGTCGAAGGAACCAGTTGCGGATGGCCAGAGCAATGCTTCTTATGTACTCTGACATAAAAGGATGAACTGACTATATATGCTGTACACATTTTTCGAAACCTAATTTTATTATCGATACAATCATAGCATGGATGTCAGAGAGGCTTCCCGAGTGATCTACAAGGTGCCCTCCAGCTACTCAAAATTACTTGAATAGCGTCGTTCGGATACAGCAGAAGAAGTTGCCAGCAGACTACGCAGACCGGGACTGTGTCTTCAAAAGAATTTTGTAACGGCGCCGCAGTTACCATGCACGAAACGCGCTAAGACGACCGCACAAGGGGTATTAATGGCCTCGGAAACGGGCCCCCTAGAGAGGGGCAAGTCACTCATTCAACCGCGCACACCTTATCATCTGTCTTGGCCACCGGGTCAGCCTACAAACTGACATTTTGACCTAACTGCCCCCCATTCGCCCCACCCCCGCCGACACTGACGACACCAACACTACATCTTTCCTCCAATGAGCATGGTTTATTATGTTCATTTCCATAAATATGTAAAGGCCCGATGAGAATTTATCGAAAACAAACGTATGTTCGAGAATTTATCTGCTACAATTTTCAGTGGGAATTTTCGCAAATTTATAAATTATCAACAACCATTATTGCTTGCATTGTGCTTTGATAAAAAAAGATTTATAGGGGAGGAGGTAAAAGGGGGAAAAGGAGGCGTCCCGCTGCGCAGTTTATTTTGGCGATGGAGGAATCCGGGGATTGCGCCGGCAGGGCGTTTTCGCCTATTTTTGAAACAAATTTACATTAAGTCTAACCTATCCAGGCTTTACATATTTGAAATATTTACGGTCTCACCAAACTACCATCTTCATAAGAACTACTATACAAGAATTCACTATTCGGAAAATTCTTTGAAGCGTCTTATTTTGAAGGTTTTGCTTATCACGTTGAAGAGTCTCAACATTCACCGAAGAAAGCTTGAAAACAGGGACAGTTGTAAGATATTCGGCGGAGTATAAAGGATGATCTTAACCTGATTGCAATAGTAATTATTGAAATATTTATAAAAACATTTGATGAAAGGGCACTTCCTCTCGTATGAAAGAATTGTGCGGTAAAGATTTCACCTGACGGGAAAATGTGCGGGAATCTTTTTTTAAATTATCGAAACTTGCGGCTTCATCAAAGGAAAACTAGGTGGGCTCATTATAGCCGCAAAGCTTAATGCTTAAAAGTGACAGCAATGTCGGATGGACCGCAAATAATTTTTGTCCTTAAAATGTTTTTTTACACTACACCAGTTTCTTGGCATAGGCCAAGGAGCTTAATAGCCGCTTGTGTTACCTATCGTGTGCCTTGTTCTGTTCTTTGTGTAGTTAAGTCCCTAACAAAGGTAGTCTACACGTCGTCATTGACGTGGTCAAAAGGAAAGTCGTGAAGGCAAGGACGGGCATCCATGACAAATTCCGCAACCAGGGAAGCTTCACTATAAAGTTGAATATCGCGTAGGACGGGGCAAGAGTCCGCTATCCAAGCAGAGTAGTTCGAAGTCGTGTTCGGTAGATTTAAATGTTTTTTTTTCAAATTCAAAACAATCGCTGTCATTGGAGTTTCCTTGGTCATTTTGAAAACCCTATTTAACGTGTATATTGCTTTGCCGTTGGAAGAGAATACAACGGGCACCTGAACGACCAACCTGTCTGGCTTATTTGACACGCGTATTTTGCTACACAGACCTGGTGTCCGGTAGGCAGGATTCCTTAACACTTTCTACGTAGTTCGTATTCATAACAACCGCTCAACGCTAGATGACTTCTCTTAGGAGGTAAACAAGGAGATAAGGAAACTGGAGCAGCCTATATTGGCTTATGGATCAGCATTAGCGAACAGTGCACAACATTCGTGTACTAATGTAATGTGAACCACACAATACTCCAGACCTATCATTTACCAATGTTCTCTATCGAGGAGCAACTTAATAATTTGTCATTTCTTCTGCTGTTTCCATTCTGAATCACGCTATACACGCTGACCGCTTTCCTTCATTTGGTAAAGTGCGCTTATCCTAATAGGAGGAAACTAAAGTCCCTTATACTTTAAGCCCTTGAGCCCTAGTTTTTAACCCACTCTCATGGCGATATCGGCCTGTGGAGGTCATTTGACCGACCCACGACCATGACCCACCGCTTACTCTATTCAAAAGAAGAAAATGCGATCACTGCAACAAGATGTTTATTTGCCTGACATTTCCAAGTCCACTGCACATTCTTATTCAGTGACAGTAGCCCAAATAGTAGAAGAAACGAATTATTCATGCACAGGGAATAGCAGTATACGTTCCCAGCAATCGCATCCTTTTCCTCTCAATTACTTTGCGGGACTCGCATGTCTAGTTTTATTGACAGCCTACCCTACTTTCGTCTGCCCTACACTACTGCATTTTAGCATGTACCTCGATATCATGGCTGTCAGTAAGTGGCCAATTCAATTGCAGCATAATTTGTCAATAAGTAGTCTAAGCTTAGCTGCTACAAATATTTCATAGACCGTCCTCAGTCTCTCTCAGACGAACGCGTGGTGTATGTGGTCTCTGAACGTGCTATTTGCAATAGCTGAAATGCCCTATCTGTGTGCCAGAAAAAAAGTAAGTGCGGATGCTGCTCACCATAATCCTACTGCAACTGACTAATCTGCTGTCTCTATCGAAAATAACAAACTTCGACTTATACTTGAAGTGCTGTTTTCCCAGAAAAATTATTGAACAGGGCAGGGGCGGATTTGTGATCCTCATGGCGACCTCAGTGGGATTCACGTTCACGCCAGCAAAAAAGAGACTTTAATACAGCCAACGCTCTAGCCAATTGAGCTAGACTGAATTAATAAAATCTACCAAATCAACCGTCAAAACATGAACTGTTGTTCTCATCTTTGGATGCATGTGAGGTAACGGAAATGTACCTAAGAAGGTTATTTTAGATTGCAACAAGAGTACTTTAACCATCCTTGTGGCACAGCAATAAACTATGCGTCATTGGTAGGGCTGTTTTCGCACTTGTTTTTAGATATTTTTATTATTATTGAATGCCTCCACATGGCAAAGCTTGGTTAACTCTCAGCAAGACCTTTCAGGTTACAGTGAGTACTCGGTAGCCGTGTCTGTAGCATGGCAGCAAACAACTCATCATTGGTAGATCTACCTGTGCAGTCAGGGGGGTGGATGGTAGCCTGGTTAATGCTGGAGATTTCCTTCGCCACGGAAGACGCAGAATTCCCTCTAAACTGAAGTTTAGTTGGCGAAGTGTACCAATTTTGAATCGATACAAAAAGAGTCCGCAGTTGACCATTCATTTGATGCGTCAAGTGCTGCACACATTTCGAATGGCACTTGTATATCACTCGCTGATTAACACTTACTGATCGCTTCTGGAATTCATTCGTTTCGTTCTGCCTGGGAGCTCAATAACTAGCCCCGCTAGTAACCATGGCATGGCTAGCAGTATGGCCGTCAAAGAAAAGGGTGAGTAAAATGGTCATTAATTTGGCAAACATAAGTCCTTCTTGATAGGTTTGGTAATGATCCCCTAGGAAATCGACAAAGAAGATTCTTCTGTTCAACAACCACGGAAATTAGGGCCAAAATTGTTTTTAAAAACAAGCAACGTGCCCGTTAGAGTTTATTTACAGGCATAACGGCTCAGTGACCGTGCTAGAATCGCCCAACATTATTTTTGGGTCTTAATATGCAACAAGCCTTGTTTTTCGCGTTCTATTAAATGATTTGCCCAGACAAACCTTTAGGAAGACGTTCTATGTGCAAAATTGTCCTTTTTATGAAATCCTTTCAGATATTTTAGTATTAAACCCTTCAGAACCTTTAAGGGAAACTTTCATAACTGGGGCCACCAAACACATAAAAAAGACTGCTTTTTATCGACGACACATGATTAAATTTTTGTCATAGTTGAAAACCCTAAAGAGAGAGAACTGCTACTTAAAGTCATGAACGAAGCACATGCAAAAACCAAATTTACGATCGAGCATGAGAAGAAAGAGACACGGGCTTTCTTAGACATGCTTATCCGCAGGCGCGCATGTGGTCCCATTCAAAGGTCATCTGCCGTAAAACCAAATGGAAAGAGCAAAACATGTACTTTCTTGGTTTTTTTTCAAATCCAGAGGAAACGAAACTTGGTATTTTAACTTTTCAATAGAGCTGCTAAAATCTTTTATACGGATACGATCGATAAAGAGATGTGTTTTCACAAGACGTGACGCTGGATTTAAGTAAACACTGGGGGGCTCATGCCCCTTGTCTCAACAAGGAGTGTAAATCTGGGTTTTAACTATTTCAAGTAAGTACATGCTCTGGGCCCTGAGCAGAAGAGCGTTTGTCTTGGTTTCCACCCTCTCAACTCTATCCATCAAGCTGTGTCATCTTAGATAATAAGATACTGCTGCTATAGCTACGTGCCTATACTGCGAGTGCTAGTTTCGATTAATCATGTATGGTAAGACCAGTAGATAGCATACTATAAGCTTATATTGTGTGTGCTTTTTAAGGAGTCGCACCCAATATGCACTCGCAATCTGTGTGAGGAGGAAAAAGTGATTAGCATTTGGATAATAGTAGGGCGTTTGTAAAGTAATGTACCAGTCCTACCATGCACTTATGTCATGCAGTTTGCCACCTATAGTCCAACTACATACTTAGCACAGTATCCATCTAAAGCTTGGACTTTTCGGAACCTCTGCTCGTATCCCATTGATCCCAGCCTATAGTTAGACTATATACGACTAACTCTATGACATAAAGGTATAAGGAGTCTTCTGCTATTATCTTATAACGCTTTATTTAACCCATAAGCTTATCACTTTACCTCATACAAATTGCGAGTGCATACTGGCTGCCGATTTCTTAAAAAACACACACAGGCCGTATCATAGTATGCTATATACTGACCCTAGTAAGCATGCTAACTAGAATTAGCTGTTTAGACTAGGCACGTACATCTAGCAGCAGTAACGTAGTATGAACCTAGTAGAAACGGGCACAGCCTGATGGGTACAAGTGAGATGATGGAAACCAGGGCAAGGCTTGCTGTGCTATGTACCCGAAACATGCACTTACTCGGAATAATTTAAACCAAACTGAAAACGCCTTATTGAGATCAAGAGGATAGGAGCCCCAGCGTTGGCTTTAATGAGCGTCACTTCTGACAAATGGTAGCGTCAGTGTTAGTACCAGTAATAGAATACTACTTGTTGAGATTGAGGAGATATGAGCGCAGTACTGACTTTAATCAGCGTCATTTCTGATTGATAATACAGCCAGAAATAATACCAGCAATAATATCACTCAGCTACACCCCTACTTAATAGCATTAGAAGTATTACCAGTAGCAGTACCAATGTTGATTTCCTCGAGTCTAGTTCGACACCTTCTGACGGTGCGTGAGGGTAACTAGTGTGGTAGCACCAGCGAAAAAAGTCTGCTGCCAGGTAAGACTAGCTAGGCGGTGTTCTGGCCTGCACTGGTGAAAGAGGCTTACAACCGATTCCTGTTAGGTCATCTTTACTTTGTCTTGTCACCGGTTCAAGTGGGGAGAGGGTTTAGAGTGAGGTAGACAGCTGTGCGCCTGCAGATTTAATCGAAACCGATATTCGAACTATCACAGTGGGTGACATAACTGATGAAATCTAAGGAGTTTTGCAAGAAAATAGCCGGAACTACGTTTCCAAAAATCTTAACGAATAAATTTACACATCCTAATAAAAAGAAGAAGACATATTGTAGTTTATCAGTTAATCTTTTGTGATGTTGAGGGTCTACAGTGTGCCCCTGGGTAGCCATAATAATTATCATACCAGACGTAGTAGGCGGAAGGTACAAAGTTAGTTACTGCATTCCGCAGGTACAATGACAGCATTTGAAACGTTTTTTTATATTCCCGTAATCTTTGCAGTAATACTAGGAGCCACATTAGCATGTCAATGATAGAATATATTTGGAAGTATTTTTCTGTTATCCTCACTAAGCCCTTAGTATTAACAATAATACGCTTTATGAATGCTTTTAGTGATTATTATCTACTTATGTTGCTACTAGAGCCTACTTTCAGTAGTATTAATTTTATCAACAGCATTGGCATTTAACTACTCCTAGGGCATCATATTAGCTATTGGTATCGCTAATATTGCTGATTGAGCCAGTAGTATTAACGATTTGTGTGGGTTTAGTACTATTATTACCATTTATATTACTATTTTTCTTTGTATTACTTTTCTTTTCTAACTAAACTTCTCGTGGGTAGTCTTTTACTCTCACTATCACTAGGATTCCACTACCCCTGTATCATTGTATAAATTGTTCTATTGCGCTGCTGTATCTGTCTGATATTTTGTTTGCTATTTCCTTTGTTGTTGTACTGCTGCCTTTGCTAATTATAACTGTATTATTTTCTTAACATTGCTATCATTATCATTCTTATCTTATCGGCACTTGCAGCCTTTCATTACCAATATAAATAGTAATAACATTACCATCACTAGTACTACCAGTTTACTAGACTTTGTACTGTTAGCAGTGTCAGTGACGGTACTAGTCGTAGCAACAGTAATTCGGCGCTTAATTTATAGAATTAGTACCACTAATATTGAAAAGATTGCCCTGTTGCCACTTATACTGCTACAACTACTACGATAGGTACTGCTGCTCCCACCTCCATTTCCCAATCTACTTTCCATACGGCCTAAAAAGCCCTAGGGCGAGGGCGACATACGATCACGTAGGTGTACCGGAACCTGGGGTCTGTCTATCACTAAACTCAATCGCCACCCATAGTGGATTTCAGCAGCCGCTCGGGATGTCTAAGCAGCCCTATTTAGGGACTATATTGCTTGCCTCTGCAGCAAGGGACGGGCTAGAAAAAGTGCTCTTAAAACTGTTACGCCAGGACTTCTGGCAGCGGATCGTGGCTGACAGACGCTGGCTCCTCAATTACACGAAGGGCAACCAACTGGCACGGAGCACCGCGCTCATCGTCCGGGAACTGGTGCGCTTAAATGTCGACATTGCCGCACATAATGAAATTCACTTCTCCGACGAAGGCCGTGTAGAGGACGTGGGTGCCGGTTACACCTTCTTTTATCTTGGCCACTCAAAGGCAGAAGAAGGCAAGGCTGGTTTTGCCTTTGCCATGCGGTCCGACACCGCGGGACATCTACCCTGTTTGTCGCAGGCCATAAATAGTCGTCTGATGAGCTTCAACCTGCCTCTTCAGGGTGAAACATTTGCTACCATGTTTGCTTCTATTGGTACCATCTCCAGTGCCTACACCCCCCCCCCGATGGCCAGCTCCGACGAGACAAATAAGAAGCTGTAGGCCTTCCTGGCGACTGTGCCGAAGGTGGACAAACCGATTGTCCTTGTTGACTTCAACACTCGCGTCCGCACGGACCACCTTGCCTGAAAGAAAGGCTGGGTCCGCACGGTCTCAAGAATAATGGCCTGCTTCCCCGTCGAAACTACGCGGAATGCCGCCTCATCCTGACCAACGTATTTAAGGACCAGCGGTTTCGCCCGCTTTGTCTCTTCTTATTGGTCCACGCGCGAATAGCCTATCCATGCAGCCACCGCGTCATATCGGGTTGCACAACATGGCGGCGCTGTTACGCTCGCGCGTGGCCCTTTGTCCATGCGCACTTTCGCATGTGAGCTTTTTCTGTGATCTTGAACTCAGGATGGCCAGACTTTTGACTCATGGTCTTTGCCGTCCTTACACCGTTTTATTAAATTTGCGTGTTAACAATTTGTATTTCAGCAACGAGTTAGCTTAGCAGCTGGAGAATCTTCCAGTCGCAGAGAAGAACGCCTCCGTCGAAGACCGAAGGTGCCAACTATGGGACATCGTTCAATGCACCACCCAGCGCGTCCTTAGCCGTGCACGCCGTCAACACCAGGACTGGTTCGATGAACATGATACAGTCATCAGCAATCTGCTCGCTGAAAAGAACTGCCTGCATAGAGTTTACGTTGAGTGCCCTACTGATGCCATTCGAGCAGTTATCTAACAAAGTCTCCGTCTTGTACGACAGCGGCTGCGGGACATGTAGAGTGCTTGGAAGGTTCGCAAGGACAAGGAAATTCAAGGTTTGCGGACCGCAGCGAATGGAAGCTCTTTTTCACAGCAATTAAAGCTGTTTATGGTTCCTTAGTAAAAGGCCCAAATCCTCTCCTCAGTGCTGATGGAAACACCTACTCGTTGGGAAGACGCAGATTCTGCAACGCTGGGCAGTGCACTTCCAAAGCGTATTCAACCGCCCCTCTACCATCTCCAAATCTGCAAATGACGGTCTGCTCCATGTGAAAATCAACGCTGACCTCGACCCACCACCCACCCCTCAGGAGACTGTCAGGGCTGTGCAGCAACTCTCCAGCGGAAAAGAACCCAGACCTGATGCGATCCTTGCGGAGATTCGCCAATTTAGCTGCTATTAACTTATCCCCAAAGTACCTGCGCTATTCCAGGTAATGGGGTGGCAAGGGCAAGCCCCATAGGACTCCAAGGATGCCACAATGGTTTCATTCTGCAAGCAAAAAGGTGAACCGCCAACTCTGCGATAGTCATTGCGGAACCTTGCTGCTCAAGATCACCGGAAAAATTTTCGCTCGTGTTCTTTTAAACCACCTCAACTACCGGCTGGAACAATTTCTCTTACCGGAAAGCCAGTGTGACGTTTGTCTTTATCGTGGAACCACCGATATGATTTTCGTTATTCAACGGTTGCAGGAGAAGAGCCCCTTCAACCACCTCTACCTTACTTTCGTTGACCTAACGAAAGCATTCGACAAGGTGAATCGCGCTGGACTGCGGAAAGTCATGCAGCAGTTTGGCTGACCTGAGCACTTCACCTACATGTCACTTGAGTTCCACGCCGGAATGATGGCGTGCGTCACAGACGACAGGCCGGTTTCCGAAGCCTTTGCAGTGACCAATGGAATGAAGCAGGCTGTGTCCTAACGCCTACCCTATTCAGTTGCATGTTCTCCTGCCATTCTGATGGACGCTTACTGTGACGCGATTCTCGGGATCTGCATCAACTACAGAACGGGCGTGCACCTTCTCAACATCCAACGTATGCATGCCCCACGCGCGTCTCCACGACCACATCTCACGACTTGCTGTTCGCGGACAACTGCGCACTCAAAATCACGATCGAAACAGGCATGCAAACTAGGATAGTACTCTATGCCGCTGCTTGCCTTAACTCCGGTCTTAATATCAACATGGATAAAAATATGGTCATGCATCAACTGTCGCCCGCTGCTGACTACAGTGCTCAACGTATCAACGTCAACGGCGTCGAAGTCAAAAGCTTTGAAAACTTCACCTTTTTCGGCAGCATGCTATCCTGCAATACCAGAATATATGACGAGATTGCTGAACGACTCTACAAATCCAGCCAAGCCTTAGGCCGGCTTCAAGTCTCCATGTGGAGCGTCATGGCTTCTAGCTGTCCATGAAACTGAAAATGTACATAGTCGTCGCCCTCACAACACTCTTGTACGCAGCGAAGGTTTGGACCCTCTACGCTCACCAAGCAGGGCAGTATCCCGGACACGGATGCCCTAGGGAGAACAGGAATTCTCAGTATCCCGGGCATGCTCAGACAGATATAACTGCGCTAGAGCGGCCATCTGGTACAGGTGGAAGACCAGCGACCACCCAAATGACCGTTCTACTGCGATGTCGCTGTAGGTGCTCACCGAAAAAGAGGACAAAAGAAGAACTAATAGGAAACTCTGAAAAACTTCCTGAAGCGCCTCCAAATCAACACGGCAATCTAGGATGAACTCGCGCAGGTCTGGTTTTCCTAACGAAGAAAGGTAAAAACTGGCGCGGCCATCTACGAAGCCAGTGAGGTTGCCAGCGCCGAGGCAAAAAGGACGGCTCGACAGTCTCAAACTCAACGAACAGACGCTGTCGATGCCCAAGCCCCTCCAAAATGCCTGCGCTGTCAACACCCTCTCCATGAACTTACCTGTTTGGTCATTCATGAGCGCAATGTAGCATCCCTCCGACGGCATCCACTTCTACGGCCTCAAGTACTTCAACAGTCCCTCCTGTGACGTAAACTTCAGCGATGCCCACCCCCACCACGGCAACTCAACTACCTGATGTTTTCCTGCCCTCTTCCGTCGACACCATCCTTCTTGACAATACAAGCGAACATCCGTGTCCCAGGAAGCAATTGAGAAAAAGAAGAAGAAGACTCGATCGCTGGGACAATATGTTTATTCGCCTGACGTTTCGATATCCGTCGCGCATTCGTCATCAGAGACATGAGTAGCAGAAAGGTTGAGTATGCACAGACGTTTGCAGTATTTATAGGACACAGTCATTACTGCAAGCATACAGCGACAATTAACGTTAATTGCCTTCTTGTATGTGGACTGCTTGTTGGACGGCACGCGGGCTCTGACCTGTTGAACTTTCGTCACGGGTGGTGAGCTCGGGCATGATGATTGCTCGGCCGTCTGGCTCCCCGGTGTTGGCGTACGATGAGGCGGTAGCCTGCCCATTCCTCAAGTGACGGCTTGCCTTGGCCAAATTGAATCTCAGGATTGAATATGGATTGGGCAAATCGTTGCACTTGTTGATGGATTGGGGGCCCGTGAACCATGACTCAAGTAGTTCTCGGCTCACCCGATTGTCACCTCTTGCGAGAATTTCGGCCTCATCAAATTTGAAGGTGTGGCCGGGTCTCGTCGAATGAGCCGCAAATTGAGAATTGGCATCATTTCGCTGCACTGCAGCCACGTGTTCGACAATTCGCGTCTTGAGAAGTCTGCCAGTTTCTCCGACATAGTTGCTTTGACCGCAACTGTACCAGATCCTGTAGACGACCCCAGATGTTTCTTGCCGTGGCAGTGGGTCTTTCGGCTTCATTATCTGACGCCTTATGGTTGCCTCCGGCCTGTGTGCGACTCCAACTCCAAGTGGTGCGAGAAGGCGGCCGACTGCTTCCGATACGTTTTTGACATACGGGATCGAACGCCAAATCTTGGGGTCGGTGCGCTTTTGTTGGCGCACCCACCCGTAACTTCCTCCACCATCACCACATCTGAAGCTTCTACCAGCCCTGGTGGACCAAGCTGCCCTCATTGCGATCGCACATTTAACTCACGCATCAGTCTGGTTGGTCACTTGCAAATCCGTCGCACAGAGACTGGGGAATCAGTGCTTGGAGCACCAACACACATAACAGAGACCGCCACTTTCACTGCCCGCATTCCCCACGCATATCCACCCATCGCTTGGGCCTGTTTGGTTACATGTGTATATCGCATACACCTGCGGTAAAATTCCGCCGGGTACACCACATCTCTATGTTGCTCCTTATTAGCATCCCCGTCTTCCACAGTCTCGTCAACACAAATCCACCTCACTCACAGTATGCTGTCCATCCACCCACTGCAGGTCATCTATGTCTGCCAAAGATCAGCCCCAAACGCTTCGATTTACTGAGTCGATGCGCCGATCTCCAAAATAATAATCCGCCGCTAAGCACGTAGTTGCCCTCAAGGTGAGAGACACCCCAAATAAATTGGTAACTGTTTTGTTGAACTTTTCTGTCGAGCACCAACATCACTTTATCTGTATTATGATGTCTGATATACTTCCATTAGCAATGAATGATTAGTAGTATTAGCACCCACATTACTGTGCCTTATCATGGGGCCTTTTTACTGGCAATGCTAAGTGTGTGTGTGTGTTAGTTGGACCATTAGAAACGAAGATGTCCACCATTTGCCCGAGAGCAGCGACTGTGGCTGCGGTCAGGTATAGTGAAGGTAGTCGCGCCGCCATCTACCCCACTCTAAACCCTCTCAATTGCATCAAACGGTGACAAGACAAAATCGACGTGACCGAGCAGGGACAAGGCATAGACCGCAGCCAGAAACGCGCCGCCTTACTTAGTACTTAGTGACAGTAGACTTTGTGCGGGTACTACTGCACTGTCTACCCTCACTCATCTATAGTAGGGGTCTAGGTTGTAGCTGGGTGATAGTGTTTGCTGGTACTTTCACTGACTGTTTTGTAAGTCAGCAGCGACGCCTATTGAATTCAGCACTGGGCTCATATCCCTTCAAACTCTACAAAAAGCGTAGCAGTACTGACGCCATTATTTGTCAGAGGTGACGCTAACTAAGCCAAAGCTAGGGCTTATATCCCCTCGGTCTCAACAAGTAATGTGACTCTGGGTTTAACTATTTCGGGTAAGTAAATTCTTGGGGTCCTGAGCTGAGCTGCGTTTGCCATGATTTTCGCACTCTCAACTCGATCCGTCGAGCTGTACGGACTGAGATGATGCTAACATAACTACGGGCCTATGCTTGTAGTGATATATCTAGTAATCATGCTTACTAAGGCCAGTACTTAGGATACTATAAGTACTGCCTGTCTATGTTCTTTAAGGAGTCGCACCAATCTGTGTGAGGTAATAGTCATTTGCAATTGGATAAAAATAGAGCGTTTGTAGAGTAGTGCACAAGTTCTTCCATGCCCTTTTGTCGAGCATTTTGCCATCTATAGATTAAATTTGGGCCTAATACAGTGTATATCGATTGTAATACGACAATGCAGTATCAGGTAGGTATAGTAGGACAGTCTAAGTCAGCGTAACAGGCATAGGGCAATTTCACTGATGCTGGTAGCATGAGTGATAATTGTGACGTTAGCACATCAGGGCTCTCCTCGATATCTGCCCTCTTAAGTCTATCCACCAAGTTGTGTCATCGTATTGGTTGACGAAATGTTACTAAGGAATAGCTCAAGCTTTACCATATCTTTATGTCGCATAGTGTTATTTACCGTTAGAAGGCTAGCCTTTTGCAGTATCTTAACTCCAGCTCAAGGTTTCAGGACAAGTCTCTTGTGTAAGAGGGGAGCAATCTGCTCCATAATCAACTAATGTTGCTTCATGTTACAACTGTGTCAGTAGCTGAGTAATAAGCAATAAGCATAACAGATGGGAATATGAGCTTAGCCAAATTTTCCTTCCCCTGGTGATTTTTTACGAAACTTGGGATTTCCTACGAGTATGTAATATCTTTGTTGGTGGTCGGACATCAGCAGGTAGAGGCACATTACGTCGGACTACACGACAAGTTCGGTTTCTCACGACCGATATAGTTGTTGAAGTCTATCAATTCGCCTTATAAAGCATTGTTCTGAACGACGCCCCCATTGAGTTTTGCATAGCCAATGACCGAGTGAAGTTTGGAGTAATCTATTTACCGATTGGGCGTCTAGCGTAGGTTCCGTGCCCCCTACCGATCTGCGTATAAATGGCTCGAAATTAATAATTAAGCTAGGCAATATGAGGGGAGGGAGCTTTTGTTACATCCCGTGTTTACCCCTTCTCACCTCTCTACATCTCATTTGATCCTAATCTGCCTAGGTTTTTATGTCTTACTTGACCCCGCTTTGCGCCAGAATTGGTTTAAGATGTGTGAGTGTGGAAGTGCATACTCGAGTGCATTTGGGTTAGTGGACGCTTTTGTATTTGGGACGTTGGGAGGTCAAGTCTGCCTGGAACAGCTTGATTTGACCATGCATCCTGTCAACATACTAGTTGGCTCACAGTTTGCCTCGGGGTTATAGTTTTGGGCCAAGTGCTAGTTCTAGCAATCATACTTGCTAAAGCCAGTAAGTGGCAAGCTACAATGCATGCAGGAAGTTGTAACCTAGTACGTAATAATAAACTACATGGGGATTTTAGTAAACAGAAGGGTGTAAGAGCTTGTTTTTAATAAAAGCTACCACCGCATTGCGCTCACTAATTTCGGTCTTTTGCAACATCTAAAATATCTAGTTTAAGCTCAGCAATTGCAGAGTATCATCTGTTTAGAAGGAAGCCAGACTCTCTTGCAGTCAAATAGTCATTGAAGCTTAGAAAATTCCTTTAATAGAACTAATAGTTCAGAAATATGACCGTCATCCTATTTTTATCAATACAATATAACAGTTATGGAAACCAAGGCTGGTACTGCTACTGATATTTATAATAATACTAATTGGGGATGCAGCCGAGTGATAGTATTTCTGGGACTATTTCTGGCTGTATTATTATTAAGAAAGTAACGCTGATTAACGTCAGCACTGGGCTCATATCCCCACAATTTCAACTAGAAGTTTAGTAGTGTGTTATTTCGACTATCGCAAGCGAAGACGTCCACTATTAAGTATGAATACTAGAAAAAGCATCAGTATTACTAGAATATTATTTCTGCCACCAACAAGTTTGTACTAGCTCTTAGGCAGCATCACTCTTGCGATTGGCTACTTGTTTTTGGTTGTAGTACTTCTGTTCATCTTTTAGATAGTGTAAGATGTTATATTATAATACTCGCACGTTCAGCCTAGCTTTTTTAGCATCAACAGAAATGTCCACCACGATGTGACGTAAATTGCAACTACCAATTTGCGCCCGCACTAGATGACTATATAACTCTATCAACATTTTGAAATGTTAACTGTTCTTTGCAAATTTTTCTCAAGATTGACAACGACCTGGGTATCCATTGTCAAAAATTTACTGATTTTTCCAAAGGCCATCTTTACTTGAAATTAAATTTCTCGGGATGCTTGCCTTCCAGTTTATACGAAACAAATCTCTCTATTGAAGGCCTTTATTACGCTCTGAAGAACCTCCGCGGACAGGTAAGCTGTTTTCTTGTTTTCTTTTCCCTTCTCTTTCTTATTTTTTTTCTCCCTCACTTTTTTCTTCTTTCTCTTTCTCTATCGTGCTTTTCTTCTTCCCTTGCACAACCTGCCCTACAACGCTCACCTCTGGCTCGTTTTGCTTTTAGCACTGCGCCTCTCCCATCTCGGGTGACCGAGCAGCTGGGGTGTGGTCTGTTTTGAAGGTGTGGGAAAGAGTGAGGTCAACCTTCAGCGCATTTATTTTACTCACTAAAAGAAATTGACGGTGCGCTAAACGCCGTAGCTTGGAGGGTTGCCAGATCACTAGATAAATTAAACAGTGCAGTCAGTAGAATTGAATATACAAATTACAGGAAGCAGTTCAGAACAAGATTCCATCAGGAATCCGAAACGTCAGGACAATGAAACTCTTGTTGCGGTGATTGCTTCTTCTTGGTCTGAACTGCAGTCAGTCCAGTGTGTCTTGTTTTGTGAATTGCCTTAATGTGGGCCAAATGTCTCCCTCTTTATGCGGCCTTAATGGTGCTTCCAGGGGGAAGCCTTCCTCGCGAGGTGCGCTGTTGATTGCGCCAGCCGCCTGCGTCCTACCCCATCTTCGGTCTTGTCGACTTTTTCTGCACCTCGGGTTCAGGTGTGGGAATGGTCAGAGAGTGGGGAGGTTCTCCGCAAGTCTAATTTCACTATAGGCCTGCGGAAATCACTGCGTTGCTTCACCCTGCTGAGGCTCGTGATGGAAGTCGTCGAAATAAACGGTCGAACTGTCGTGTGTGCGTCACGTTCCGCGCGCGCATTGGCTTGGTCGGTCACCTCCGGAAGCTGTGCAACCCTCCTCCGACGGCATCCAC
This sequence comes from Ligula intestinalis, assembly GCA_036362985.1. Taxonomy (NCBI): domain Eukaryota; kingdom Metazoa; phylum Platyhelminthes; class Cestoda; order Diphyllobothriidea; family Diphyllobothriidae; genus Ligula; species Ligula intestinalis. The sequence continues at coordinate 24,823 of JAYGXS010000455.1, forward strand.
GCCTACGGCACCAAACATTTCAACAGAATTTTCTCGGCCCTCTCTCTTGACGTCAACAACCAACGCCAAAGGTGCCTTGTTGCCATTATCCACTGATACCACCCCACCCAAAACTCCCTCCACCCCTTCTGACACACACCGCCCGCCACAACCCTCATCACCACACCTGAATCCTCTACCAGCTCTGAGAGCCTAATACGTCCTCACTGTAATCGCACATTAACCTCACGCATCGGCCTAGTCGGTCACTTGCGAATCCATCGCAAAGCGACTGGTAAACTAGTGCCTGGAGCACCAACACACGGACGAGACCGCCGCCTTCACTGCCCTTACTGCCCCCGATCATTCGCTCATCGCATGGGCCTACTAGGTCATATGCGCATTTATGACAGCGGCAATAACCGTGCTGTCGACACAGGCAGCACTTCACAGACCCCCACCACCACCAACCCCAGCCCCACTCACTAGTCGCCTCACACCAGGATTGCGCCTCAAGTTCGGCGGGAACCCAGGTAAGTGCCTCCAGGTAAGCCGAACTTTCCTCTTATTTCTGCCTTATGTAAGATTTCTTCTTCACCAATGCTATTATAGCAACTGCTAATGCTACCATCAAGCATGATTTCTTATACTAGCCTCACCAGCATTAGAATCCTTTAACGTCACTAGTAACTGGATCTCAGCTCCTCGGCAATCAGGTTTATTCATCCTTACTCGCTGTCTTCTCTAGGACCTGCAGTGCATTCATCTGCACCTTTAGCCCTGTTTCAAAAATATCTGTTCTCAGCGGAAATTTAGGGTGCGATCTTAAGTCTCATTGATATCATCGTATTCGCATCACACCTATCACAGTCACCACTGTCGTGGAGCCATTTGTCAGCCATCAAACTCGTCCCAATTCGCGGGGGCGGGGGGTTGATTTTCATTCTTGTCGATAACGCTTAGTCTGTTACCGAGACTCCTACGGAGGAGGACTGATCGTCGCTGGAGCTCAACGACGATCGCTTTCCATACTGCGTTTACCGTGAGATTGATGGGGTAGAAGGACATGGATAAACGTGGTTCTCACGCTAATTTAACTTACACAGCATGCACAGCTAGTAGTTGCGCGGCCTGTAGTGACGTGGGCAACAGCAGTTTATACTGCCAGGATCACGGGGGTAATACGAGGCGGCTCACAGTACTCCAAAGACCGGCAGGGCCAGCAGACAGTAACCGGTTAGCCAGCGCCATTGAATCAACCCAAATTAACTGGGATTGTCACGCTGCATCGTGAGCTGCCACTACTAAGTATTTGTTATAGCCTTATCATCAACGGTACTCCTTATCAATTCTAACCCGTACCCTTAGCCTTGCAAAATTTGATTTCCTTCTTCAACAGCCCTGCTAATCCTTATGTTATTAGCAAAAAAGACACTACTAGCCAACACCATAGACAATGCAGTCGCGTCAGGCACT
>JAYGXS010000456.1:0-16896 GCA_036362985.1 Ligula intestinalis
GGGGGGGGGGCTAAAACTTGAAGGACACGAAAAGGCCCTCGCCAGGGGTAATGGGACTTGGAAGATGTACCACGTGGCGGGAATGGGTAGTGGTGCATTACGAGGTCGCCAGTTTAGTGGGGAACCATGGAGGCTCGCCGATCAAACTGTTCCTTCTAGTGGAGGGTAGCTGCTCCGAGAGTAGTGCGGGCTGCGTTATGGGTGCAGCGGGTAATTTCGCGGAGTTCTGAGGCATAAGTAGGGGTGGAAGTCCTACTAGGTGCCGAAAAAGGATTGCGTAAGTCAGTCGGAATACGTAGATCGCGTGCAGTCTACAAGTATTGGGGTGTGAACCCGGTAGATGAGTGGACCGTACCCCGGTAAGCTAGGAGGCAGAGGGGTAGGTGTAGATCCCGTTCTTCTTGGTGGCCGTCACGGGCGAAGGCAAGCAGAAGATTAAGGAGGGTACGATTCGTCCTTTTGACCAACCCATTGCCCTCGGGATGGTATGGGATGGTATGGGTCTTGTTGACCGCGAGGACTTCGCATACCTCATGGAAAAGTTGGGACTCAAAATCGAAACTGCAGTCGGAGTGAAAGGATAGTGGCGAACCCCAACGACTGACCCATTCCCGAGTGATGGTGCTTGCAACTGTCTCCGCGTTTTGACGTAGGATGGGGACAGCCTCAACCCACTGCATGAAATAATCAATCATTACTAATATGAATTCGTAACCGCGGTACGATATTGGTAAGGGACTGAAAATATCCAAGCCAACACGTTACCCAGGGAAACCGATAATCATAGATTCCATCGGCGCTCGGGGTGATTTGGTGGCTGGCTTGAAGGACGCACATGTCGGGCAGAATTGGCAGAAGTGATGGATTGCGTTACGTAATCTAGGCCACCAGAAGTGCGCGCGGATCACCAATTCAGTCTTGTGCTGGCCACAGTGACCTAACTCGGAATGGAGGGCGCCTAACACGGCTTTAATGAGACACCCTGGCACTACAGGGCGTAGACGTTGGTTGTGGGCGTCACGCCAGAATAAGACATCATTTTCGATGATAAGATTAGGCCACTGGTTCAGTAGGAGGCGGGCATTCTCACTACATCCTCTCATGGCGCGCTCGGCCGGTTTTTGTAGCCCTTGCGATGTATGACGGTAAACAACTGCGGTATCTGGGTCACTCCCTTGAGATGTCGACCACGTATGACGGGTAGGCTCGGACATGTAAATAGCGTTTACACTCGGTGGGGGAGGGGTTGACTTCTCGGTCGGTGGGCTAGTAAGCATGCGAGAGAAGTCATCGGCATTACCATGGTTACGTCCCGGGCGGAACTGGCATTTGAAGTCGAAATCCTGCAGGAATTCCTGCCATCGTGCGACTTGATTCTCGGGGTCTTTGATGGACGCAAGCCATTCTAGGGCACGGTGGTCTGTACGAAGGACAAAGTGTTGCTTTATCAGAAAGTGCCTAAATTGTCTTATGAATGTGACAATCGCCAGCATCTCCCGACGAAACACGGTATAATTGCGCTGGGTTTGGGAGAGAGTTTTGCTTGTGAAACAGACCGGGTGTTCGACCTTGTCGCTACCTTCTTGAGAGAGAACGGCGCCCATCACGAAACCGCTAGCGTCGGTGTCTAGTATAAAAAGAGGTGCCCTGGCTCGAGGTTGGGGAGTGCGAGGAGCGGTGCAGAAAACAGGGTGTTTCTGAGATTGGTAAAAGCCTCTTGGCACTCAGTGGACCACGTAAATTTCCGGTCTTTTTGGGTCATCCTATGGAGAGGCTTAGCCATGTGTGCAAAACCCTTAATAAAACGCCTGTAGTAGGACGCCAGCCCCGAGAAACTACGTAACTCTGATGCATTAGTCGGTGTAGGCCAGGTACGAATCTGTTGCAGTTTTTCGGGGAGTGCGGCTAACCGTCCAGGGGAAATCTTGTGCCCTAAGAACTGCACTTGACGGGGTTAAGGGTCAGTCCGGCATTTCGGAGGGCTGCGAAGACTTCCTTTAGGTTTTCGTTATACTGCGGAATGGTTTTCCCGAAAACAATGATGTCATCGAGATACACGAGGCACTAACCGGGTATAAGGTGTCGTAACACTTGGTACATGAGACGTTGAAATGTTGCTGCGGCATTACAAAGCCCAAAAGGAGTCGTTTGTAACTCGTATAGGCCTTGGGGAACCGTGAACGCCGTCTTATGCCGATGTTCTGGGTGGACTTCGACTTGCCAGTACCCTGACTTGAGGTCGAGAGTAGAGAACCATGCTGCCCCGCCTAACGTGTCCAGCGTGTCGTCGAGACGGGGAAGGGGGAACGAATCGCAGATAGTGACTGCGTTCACGCGACGGTAGTCGATGCAGAGTCGAAGGGATCCACCTTTCTTAGGGACCAGTGCGATCTGTGACGCCCATGGTCAGTCAGTCAGTCAGTATATTTGAGGGAAAAATAGGCTTGCGCCCTTGAACTCCCTATTTGTCACATCAAAATCTCAAGAATTATAAACAATGTAAACAAGTTTTCAGTCAGGAAAATATAGACAGTCACATGGCGCAGTGGTGTTTCAAGGTTAATTTGTCACATAGTTCACGTTGTGTTGTAGCATGTGTATATCAAGTCGGTGTTTGAATATCTCCACAGATTGGGACATAACAATGGCCTCGGGAAGGTTATTCCACGGGTCCACGACACGATTAGAGAAAAAATTCTTCCGTACATCCAATCGTCCTTGGGGCACATATAGTTTGAAGGGATGCCCCCGGAGATTAGTTGTAGTGGCGAGTTGGAAGAAGTCGTCACACATGAGAGCGCAGTCAAAGCCACGCACGATATGGAAGGTTTGTATCAAATCTCCGCGTAACTGCCTATAACTCAAAGGATAGAGATTAAGGTTATTTAGGCGGATCTCGTATGGTAGTTAACCTTGGCCTCTTACTAATTTTGTTGCTCGCCGCTGAACCCTCTCAAGTACGTTATAATCCTGCCGCATCCACGGTCTCCAGGCTTGAATCGCGCATTCAAATGTGGCCTTATGAAGGTACCGAAGATTTTCGAGAAACTCTTCATCAAAAACCATGAGTGCCTGCTTGATGGCGTACAGCATTGAAGTTGCAGTTTTAGCCGCCTTACAACATTGTGTAGAAGGTTTGAGATTATCTGTCATCAAGATGCCGAGATCCTTCTGTATTTCTGTTTCTTGCAGAGGGATTCCGTTCAGATGGTAGGGTCGCGCATTAGGCACCGCATTTCGATTTCCCAGGCGCAGCAGAGTGCATTTGTTAGAATTGAAGGACAGCAGCCATCTATGCGACCACTCGTTTAATCGACAAAGATTTTCCTGGAAGTTATCTTCATCGGTAGCACACCTGATGACCCTTCATATTTTTACATCATCTGCAAACATGGCGCACTCGCAGTCCAATTCCTGTACACAATCATTAACAAACAAGAGAAAGAGGGTGGGTCCGAGTACTGAACCTTGAGGTACTCCATTCTCGATGACTGTCGACCTTGATTGTTGTTGTCCTACACACACCGTTTGGGAACGACCAGATAGGAAATTCTCAATCCACGTAAGAAGTCTGCCTCCGATACCCATCAGTCTCAACTTATGCAGGAGACGTTGGTGTGGAACACTGTCAAAGGCCTTCCGGAAATCAATGTAGGCTGCATGTACAGTTTCTTTTGCATCAATTGCCCTTGTCCAGCGTTGCATCGTATAAAGCAAGTTTGTTACACATGACCTTCCCCTACGGAATCCAAATTGCGCATTCGACAATATATTGTGAGATTCACAATATATCATCAATTGCTTCTTGATGATCTTCTCCATTACTTTGCAGCATATGGAGGTCAGACTCACGGGTCTGTGGTTATTCGCAGACGCACGACCACCGCTTTTGTAAAGCGGTGTAATATGCGCTAATTTCCAGTCCAGAGGAAGTATTCCAGTATCAAACGATTTCTGGCACACTAGTGAAAGGGGTATAGCTAGCTCTCTAGCAAGTTCCTTGAGCAATTTGGCAGGAATTTCATCAGGACCCGGAGATTTACATTCCTTCAAGCTTTTTAGTTCTTGCAAAATCGTCTCTTCTTCAAATAAAATATCCCCAATATTTGGTGCTTCCACGACCTCGTCAACAGTTGCGACGAAGGGAGGTTCTATGGTGAAGACAGACTGAAAGAACTCAGCAAAATGTTCTGCTTTGTTTTTACAGTCGGAGATTTCGTGACCATCATCAGTTTGCATAACAGGAATCGGGTTCCTGTTACGTGTGCTTTTCCGTAAATAACTGTATAGCAACTTAAGATTATTGACAGCTCGACGCAGTAGATCGCTCTCAAAGTCCCGTCGTGCTTTGAAAACCATTTTTTTACCTTGTTCCGCTGGATTTTGTACTGTTCAAAATCTTCGTTGCAGCTTGTGTTGCAAAACTTCTTCCAAAGCTTTCCTTTTTTATTGATCTCTCTTTTGATAGCTCTGTTCAGCCATGGAGGTCGGCTAGATACCTTGGGCACTGAAAGTGGACAATGACAGCGCATTAGCTGCAACAACCACTCCTTAAATGTATTCCAGTCCTCAGTGACATCCCCAGAGAAAAAAAGACCCCAGTCTATTTGTGATGCCTCTACTCTCATTTGTGAGAAGTCACCTCGCCATATATTCGACCTTGGTTCGTCTACTGTAGGGGGTAACGAGTAAAGACCATAATCCAATAAAAGTACGGCATGATCACTTCGACCTAGTGGAGGTAGGCAGCATACCTCGTCTATAGTGTCGGGATGCTTCGTGAAGACTAGATCTAAACAACTTGCTTGTTGCCCTCCACGTGCTCTAGTTGAAACTAGGACGTGTTGTGTGAAAAGGGCCTCAAATGTTGTTTTTAGCAGATGGTGACCAAAGGTGTTTTTAGAACAATTGGCCCGCAAATTGTTCCAACATATGCTGGGCGCATTGAAGTCACCCATGAGTATAACATCAGGTCGACTTCCTATCTCCTTTATGCACACCAGTAAACGCGCATCTGCATCACTGTTTGTCCGCGGTGGTCGGTAGACAGTCACGGCTTCCAGGGGCTGCGACCCCCGTGCCTTAATTGTCAGCCAAATAGCCTCTATACCATGAGTAATCCTTTCAGGCTTCTCGCACACACTTAATTTGTTTTTTACATACATAACAACTCCTCCACCCTGGCGTTCAACTCGGTCTCGTCTAAATAGTTGGTATCCGCATAGCGCCACTTCTGAATCACTGATGCTTTGTGACAGCCAGGTTTCTGTAATTGCTATAACATCAGGGGACCCATCGGCTACCTGTATTTGAAGTTCATCAAACTTCGAGAATAAACTCTGGGCGTTAGTATATAGAAATTTCAGCCGGCGAGACTCTGCAGTGTCCAATGCGTTTGGGCGCGAGTTTGCCAGTACTACTGGACCGCAGCCGTCATCAGGACTAACTGCTTCCACAGCACTATGGTAGTTTTCTGTATTATTTGGTCCCTGAAAATGGCCAGATTGCTCTCTCCAGCTCTCTCTCTCCCCCGTAGTTCCGCCACCAATTCTCGGCGTTTCAGACGTTCTGCTGGAGAGTAGTCCGGCTGAAAAAACACCGTCTTATGTGAGTGGCGGAGAACTGTCTTCCGGGACAGAACCAAGTTCACCTGTTCTTTGTTATCCAAGACTATCCTGAGAGGTCGAGGTCGGACAGTTTCCAACTGTTCAGTAACCTGTTTGCCTATCCTGAAAGCTCCACAAACTCCTACTGTCTCTCGCTGTCTGAGAATGTCTTTTAGCAGGTCCCGAAACTTTTCGACGTCCGCATCCGTCCTTTCCTTCGGAGTAGTTCCATCTGATTCAGGTAGGCCTTGAACGACTATGCAGTTTCGGCGGTCAAGGGAGACCCTTGATATATTTCCAGCCCTACTGCCATCGGAAGACCCCGAGGTATCGATAGGAATGGCTTGTGACTTTGGGTTTTCCTTACCATCACCAGAGATAGGCTTCTTTTGGAAGCCGGGATGGCTTTGTTCAGAGCTGTCTTCGTGCTGCCTCCCTTCCGCATTTGTGGTTTATTTCAGTGATCTGTATGCAGCCTTAGCATACCCACTATCTTTTTTATGCTGGCTTTCTGTGCCCGAACCGACTTCACAAGAAAGTGGAGTTGTACAATCTCCTTCTCCGATTGAAGCGTGTTGTTTGGTGGGTGTTTTGTTTCGCGCAGTATCGAGAGGATTTGAGGTGGAAGCTACCAATTTCGCCGCTTGGTTTGCCGGTGTCTGTTCATCTTTCTCAGTGGATGCTCCGCCCCGAGATTCTGCAAATACTCTTCTCTGCTGGCTATTCTCAACTTCAGGTACGATAATGTTGTCCTTTTTAAGGAGGAAGCGAAGAGATTTCTTCAATTCCTCCATCTCCATTTTCAGATCATGGAGCTCCTTATCGTGGTCTGCAAATTTGTGCAGAAGCGTAAGACAGGATGTGCAAGCCTCATCTTTATAAGTTGCACCTCTTAAACTTCTGAGACTTTTCGTCCGTTTGCCGGGAGGACTTTTCAGTAAACTTCGAGACCGCTCTTTTGTAGTTGATAATCTAATTTGATCCTCACTACTGTACTCTTCTATAGCCCCATCGTCTAGCCATTCTACTTCCACCCGAGGCGTCCGCGGTTGGATTCCTGGCCCCGTTGACAGTTTAGTAGAATTATCGAAGGTAATATTTGCTACTTCCATTTGCAAACGAAACGACTAAATTCAAAATGCGACTATGACGTAATGTGTTGACTGGTATTCAAAATAACGAAAATCTTCTGATGGTGTGTAAAGTATTGCAAATATTTCTAGCCGACTGAGTAAACAATACGCTTAATTACTTAGAAGCACTTTCAAATGTGTATAAACAATATGCAGGATATTCAGGAACGACTCAGCCGTTTGTAGACCTTCGAGGTCCTGAATAACTGCTGATCTTGTCACTGGTGGTTTTTTTCAGGCTGTTTTCACTTGCTTTGGTTGTAGGCTGCAAATCCAGTTCGATGACGTGAAGAACAAATTCCAATTTGATTCCGTTTTCTGATGAAGTACGACACAATAACAAATTTCACGAGTTGCAGAAAGTACTTTTGCACATACAATTGAAGCGATAATATCCAAAACAGTACTGGCGAAATGGTATCAGAATCCAAATAGTCTACGTTTGAGAGCAGAAATTAAGGTTGTGTCCAGTCGGGCTCAAGGTCAAGGTGAAGAAGACGGTTGGATAACGTGTGCTTTGAGGAGTCCATTCAGGATTTTATCCACTTTGGCCCGGTGCTTGTGCGGGATACGTCTAGGTGGTTGCCAAACTGCTTTGGCGTCTCCGGTATCGATAGTGTGTTGCACAAGTCGGGTCCGACCGAACGTCGTGGGAGACTTGGTAAAGAGCCCGGGAACTGAGCCAAGTATGCCCTTAAATTGTGCATGAGCCACAGAAAATACTGTTGCTAACGCAGGGAGGACGTCATCTAGGTTAGTGGGTTCGAAGGCGACGACCACCATGACCGAATCATACATCAGGTTGAGATCGAAGATTGGAACCGGCCGTGGGCTCTTAGTAACATTGGGGCCAAAGGTCACGCGTCTTTCACGAACGTGGATGATGCACTCATGGTCAGAAAGGAAATCAAATCCAAGGACGAGAGATCAAGGACTATCCGGAGCAATCAAGAACGTGTGCATCACGGGGGCATTCTCGAAAGTAAAGTTTAGGGTAATCGTGCCGGAAATAGGGATGGCGGTACCGTTAGCGGCTCGTAGGCTTCGTGACTCGCAAAGTGGGTTTACTAACCGTAGCATGTGTTAAGGTAAACATTTCATCGTGACGAGAGAGACGTTAGCTCCAGTATCCACTAGGGCTTGGATGGTTATGCCTGCTAACGTAACGGGTACGAGAAACGCGGGAAAGTGGGCTACGTTATGCGCAAAAAAGAATGAGACGGAGGCGACTTACGGGGCGGGTTGTGTCCGCATTGCTGTGCCCGGGGACCGAAGGCCGAACAATACTGACACTGTGGGTTGTGATTTGGGAACCGGATGGGTAGGGATCTCTTGACAGTCGTTTGACCTGGGTTTGAAAATGATACCCAGGGAGTCGAAGAGACTGGACCGGGACTAGGCCTTAATAGGGGCTGCAACGGTCACCTTGCGTTTGTCTTCTTGGCTGCGGAACTCTGTGAACCGGTTGCAGATCTGGAGTGCTGCGGTCAGGTTGGGGGGGGGGCGACTGATAACCAAATGTTCAGTGACCGCCCGGTCCCGCAGACCAGCGATAAACCGATCCAACACAATTTGATTCCGTGATATAGGGGGTGCAATCGGGTAAGCGAGGCGGCCCACTCGTTGAAGCTCTTTCGCGAACTCCATAGCTGACTGTTGGGGGGTCTGCTCGAGTTGGTAGAATTGGGCACCGGCGGCGGATTCAGAAATAGGTTTGCCAAATCAGCCTAATAATTGGTCATGGGCAAGGGGAAATGGAGTATCAATAGTGACACCCGCTTCTAAGGCGGAGTCTAATGTCTCGGGGGAAAGAAAGTTAAGCAGATAGCGGGTATGGTCCGACGGAGAGAGGTCTGCTAAATAAAATGAGAGTTTGACCAGCCACTTACGAATGTCCTGGCCAGACTGATATGGCGTGGGGGTTAGAAGAGGGTCGGGACGACGATAAAAGGGTAAGAACTCATGGTTGTGTGGGGGGTAACCAGGCGGATTTGGGAGGGATCCGGCACCGTCTGCCACCCTTGTAACGGCCGATTCGAATGCGTCTAATCGGTGGGGACCAGAGGTTATCGGTACTCTCAGCCTTGGTACGACGAATAGCGTCTCGTCAAATACACTACCGAGAGGTCCATTGATCTCATCCAACGCTGATGCGAGCGAGTTAGAGGTAGAACTCATAACGTAATAAAAGGGGGAGACGAGGATGTATAAAGGTATATTGTACTGGTACAAGGAAGGGTATCGGTAATGAAAACGGTAACGGGAACGGTAAAGGAGATACGGTAAACGGTAAGCGAGAGGGTCGGAACGTCAGGTCGTCACGTGTGTGTTCTCCTGGTCCAATCAGAGCACTGTTCTAGGGAAAAAGGACCGGTCACAGTAAAACGATGATTAAATTTGGAATTTGGAATTTATATTTTTCAGCGCCAGTACGGCACTATCTATACAAACTTAATTTCGAAAAAAATAAAAATTCAAAAATTAATTTGACAATATGTGCAAGTAGACGTAGAAAGTCGTAATAATGTCAGCAGAAATTGTCCTTTTGGGGCAACATTTAGCAATGTTTTGCAGGTAATTTTGAACTAAAAACGAAAACTTATGGCAGTTAAAAAAACTCTTACAGTGAAAATGGAGACAGTGTTCAACGGGCCTCCATGTTCAAAAAGTGTGCAAGCGAAAAAAACTGCTTAGGAAGATAGTAGAAGAGCAGAAATAGGTGTGGGTGGTCTGATGAAGGCGAGTATTCAACGAAACTGCCGCATTTTAGACTGAGTACTTCCGCGTGGCTTCGTATGATTCAGCGGTGGTTAATGGAAACATCTAGGTTCTCGGGGGACACGAGGCAGAGAGAATAGTTTCAAGCGGATCTTCTAAATTCCCAATGGTCCTTTCTCGGGGTCATGGAGAAAGAGTGAAAATGGAGACAGTGTTCAACGGGCCTCCATGTTCAAAAAGTGTGCAAGAGAAAAAAACTGCTTAGGAAGATAGTAGTAGAGCTAAAATAGGTGTGGGTGGTCTGATGAAGGTGAGTATTCAACGAAACTACAGCATTTTAGACTGAGCACTTCCAGTTGGCTTCGTGTGAATAACAGTAATTCAGTCGGTATATTTGAGGGAAAAAATAGTCTTACGCCTTTGAAAACCCATTTCGTCACATCAAAATATCAACAATTAGAAACAGTGTTAAAAGTTTTCAGTCAGATAAAATGTAGACAAAGACGCATCGTGCATTAGTGTTTCAATGTTAATTTGTCATATAGTTCAGATAGTGCGGTTACATATGTATATCAAGTCGGTGTTTTAATTCTTCCACAGATTGGGACATAACAATCACCTCAGGTAGGTAATTCTACGGTTTCACGACCCGGTTAGAAAAAAAAATACTTCGTCAAATCCAAACGTCCTTGGGACGTATACAGTTTGAAGGGATGGCCCCGGAGATTAGTTGTCGTGGTGAGATGGAAGAGGTCATCTTACATGAGGGCGCAGTCCAAGCCACGCACGATACGGAAGGTTTGTATCAAATCTCCGCACAATTTTATATTACGTAGAGGATAGAGATTAAGGTTATTTACGCAGATCTCATGTGGTAGTGCACCTTTGACTATTACTTATTTTGTGGACCGCCGCTACACCCTCTCAAGTTCGTTATAATCCTGCCGCATCCAAGGCCTCCAGGCTTGAATCGCGTATTAAGGATGTGGCCATATGAAGGTACCGAAGATTTTCGAGAAACAGTCTTCATCAAAAACTGTGTATGCCCGCTTGCTACAACATTTTGTAGAAGGTTTGAGGTTATCTGTTATCAAGATGCCGAAGTTTTTCTGTATTTCTACTTCTTGCAGTGAAAATTCCGTTCAGATAGTAGGATCGCGCACCAGGGACCGGATTTCGATTTAACAGACGTAGCAGAGTGCATTTGTTCGAATTGAAGGACTGGGGCCATCTGCGTGACCAATCATTTAATCGACAAATATTTTCCTGGAATTCATCTTCATCGGCAGCACTCTTGATGACCTTCCATACATTTACATCATCTGCAAACACGACAAACGCACAGTCCAAATCCTGTACGCAACTATTAACGAACAAGAGAAAGGGGTCGGTCTGAGTACTGAACCTTGAGGGGCTGCGCTATCGATAAATGTCGGTCTTGATTGTTGCCGTCATACACACACCGTTTAGGAACGACCAGCGACGAATGTCCCTACAACGTGCACCCTACAATATCAAAGTCGATATTTCCCCCCCACTCCTCCTAGGACAGTTTTACATCGATATCCCCCGTTATTTTCGGTCTAGGAAATTGTGGCTGAAACCATTCGTGTTCAATTTCTTTCTGCGTCTCTTGAATTTTATTCTTCTCGCGTGGAAAATCATTTGAAGTCGGAATTTAAGTGGATTTGGTTTTCCAACCAATTTCTACTTGAACGCAACTTCTTCAAACCAACAGATTCGCAACAAAATCGCGGCCTAGTAAAAGACACCATCAAGATCCGAATATTCTCGAGACCTGCAAAGGCTGCGTCGTTTCTCAATACTGAATACATTTTTACAAATAAATTTTAAGTGCTTATTAACAAATAGCTACAGCATTTGTTAAGTTAACTCTGATTATTTGTCGTAAGTCATAGTCTGAAATTCAGATAAACTAGTTTTTTTCTGAACGTAATAATTAATACAGCTTGTTTCACAATTTTTAAGGGCTTTTATCAACCAACTGCGGTAAAATCCTAAAGGCTGAGTTTTTCTAGACCTTCTCCCATTTAAATCATATTTCCATCAAATTATGAGCACAAAAATTACAGCTTATCATAGGATATCTGCCCCCAGACCCACGCGGGGCCTGACTACACCTTCTAGCCAAGGCATTGATATCAACATGCAGCCTATTGTAAAGGCTAAGCAAATCGATTTATCTGCATTAAAGAACTGTAATGTCTTCATGCTGAAGTTTGGATTTATTTCGTTTATACTAGGGAACATCATTGAAGGTCAGTTATCCGATGTACATTCCAAAGACTGCAAAAAGCTAGACTCCCTCGTCCATCTAATAACCACGAAAACTTTTGATAAAAAATGCGTTATTATAACTTTATACTTAAAAACTTCTCCACACTTAGTCGCCCTTTTGATATTGCAAGAGATTTTCTAGGCTCGGGCGGGGTCAACTACGAAATTGCGGAAGCAAAGTGCCTCCAATCACGTAGCAAGAATCCACCTATACTACTTAAATTGTTTTTACTGATTGAGGTGGACTCAATCTTTGCACAACGAGTTCACATTTCTCGATATTTGAAAATGACTAAAAGTTTCCTCTGCCGAGATCTTACACCAATGGAGCGAAGAAATGCGGCTCTCCAGTCAAATAGACCAATGACTTTTCTGCCTACTGTTCATAAGTTTGGTCAACCATCCTTGATATCTGGTAATACAACCGCTTACGTCCGAAACACCCGTTATCCCTGCCCCCCGGATGTGTAGTCATAGTCCCGTAACCATCAGTACACCTGCTATCCCTGCCTCCTGAATGTCTAGTCATAGGCCCATAAACATCAATGCACCAGTTTACCCATCCATCTCGATGTCGGGAACTGCAAGCCCACCCGCTTCAACATCTACTGCGATACCAACTAGTCTAAACACATTCTCTGTCCAACGATCGATCAATTCCGTTGCCTTTAACTCTGCAACAAGTTCATAAATAATGTCGACAATACCGTCGAAAGCGTTTAGGCCGACCGCTTCCCCACCACAAGCTAGCTCCTCCCTTGACCGTGCGAATCATATTATTCCCCCGTATAATGCGTTATCGGACACGTTGGGCCTGAACCACGAAAAATTTGATTTGCACGGCAGTAACCCAAACTGGTATAATTTTAAATCTGATCGGAATGGCCGTACAGGAGATTCACTGATTAGGACCACTAGTCCTTACGCAAACGGCCCCAACACTTATTTTATATCACCGTTTTCCCCTCTCAGTTCCTTTATCCGAGAAGGGCTATTTGTCTACTATGCAAGTAAAATACCGTGCGCTGATTGGCTGCTTTTATGCTGGTAAGTAATCCAAGGAAATCGGGAAAAATAAAATGTTTCGCATTATTGCGTAAAGTATTAAGCAGAAATAAGAAGATTAACCTATTATTTGATGGAAAAAAATGCGTTAAGGAAGTACGAGAACATTACAGAGCAATGTATGCAACCCGTCAACCAATTACCAAACAAAAAATAAACCTAAAGGCTAAATCCTAACAATAACCCTAACCCTAAAACTAACCCTAACCCAAAAAATAACCTTAGCCCTTAAACTAACCTAAACCCTAACTGGTTCTACAGGAACTAGAAAATATCGCCTTCGCCCAACGACACGTTTGTCATCATCAAGAGAAATATGCTGCAAAACTTCCATGACTTGCTCAATGGAATATTTCCTGATACACAATTTACACGGGAAGCAGAAAAAGAGCAGCAGCTGCCTTTCCTTGATGTCCTCGTCAAGAGAACACCCAATGGGGAATTTGAGACGACGGTTTACAGGAAGGCGATGAACACAACACGTCTCCTAAGTTTTCACAGTAGCCATCCAGTTGCTCACGAACGGAGCTGTGTAAAAACTCTCTTCCAACGGATCCAGACCCACTGCAGTAAATCAGAGGAAAAGTCACGCGAGGCCAGATATCTCCGTGACCAGTTCATGCGGAATGGTTAAAAAAACCATTTATTAAACCGATGCCTACGCGTTCGGCCCCAGAGAACCCAAACAGATGAACCACCGAAGATATGGCACGCGCTGCCATACATAAAAGACGTCTCAGAAGCGACTGAGCGCATCGCTGCGGGACTAGGTGTTGGAATTGCACACAGACCCAAAGCTACAATGCGCAGCAGAGTGCTGAAAACAAAAGACCGGCTTACGCAGAATGAACAATCTGGTGTAGTATATCGCATCCCATGCCTAAACTGTCCTTGTATATATACAGCTCAAACGTAACGCATGCTCGGATCGCCTATAAGTGAACACAAGCAGGCCGTGCAACTAGGCGACGAATAATCACAAGTTACAACTCACACCTATGAAACAGGCCATTAGTTCAACTTCGCTGCCGTCAAGGTACTCGCCCACGCGGGAAACAAGACGAGCAGAGAATTTATCGAAGCCTGGTCCACGGATGAGAATTCGGTCAATAGATGTGTCGAATTGGCGCCAGCGTACATGGCCTTACACTTTTGCAAACGCGCACATCCAGACGCCCGCCGTAATCAATTGGCCCAACATCCTCCATAATCATCCCACTTTCGATGCTGACGTGGCCATTTTGCGCCCTAGCCTACATAATTCCTCTCCTCTCATCCTCCTTCCCTTTTCCTATGTTTTTTTTTAATTACCCATCCATCCCACCATAACTATTACTTGTGTTGTTGACGATTCTATTTCTGTAAATATTTCCACTCAACTTGTCGATCTTGCGTACTGGCATAGGCTAGCACAGCCCTCAGTGGCAAGTCGGCAGCACACACAATTATTGATTTTCTGCACGTTCAAAATTTTAGTTATTGTACACACACCCCAAATAGCTTCCGCATTTGTTACTGCTTCTCCACCTCTGACGATGGTCTCTTGTAAGAGCTCGAAAGCTCAGGAAAAAATAAATTTTTGTCCAGTGATTATAATAATAAGGTTTATTTGTAAAGCACATCTTTGGCGCCGTCAAAAACCCCGGAAAGCAGGAAAAAACCTAACCCAAACCCCTTCTTTCGCAGCGACTGTTGTATTTTTTGCTTCTAGGTATAGCTATCTTTGGAATAATTTGCCGATTGATATTCGGACGTTGACTAGTCTATGTGCATTCAAGCGAAAACTGCACATTTATCTTAACACTGAATCTATTAACCTTTTGTTTTCCTCATCTTTTCCGGGCAGCTTTCTCCACAATTCGGAGAAAGGACCATCAGGAATTTAGGATCCCTTCTTGAAACTACCTTCCTCTAACTCATGTACCCCGGAATCAGGACGCAGTCTTGACGGCTCTCGTTTTGCTGGTCATCAACCATCATCAGGGCCTTATATTTGGTCACATCTCAGACATCCACAACAATGGTCTTGTAGATTTGACGGACTTTTGGATATCATACAGCGGTGCCCATCACGATCATAAACTGGTGGGTTCCCTATGTTCCATTATGCCGCATCGGTTTGGGAACCCGAGTGTAGTGCCGGGAACCCGTCTATACCAGTAATGTTTCGTTAATACCTATTGTTCTGCCCCACACTCAGCTTCGACTGAGTTTGCTTCCAAGCCCTTCCCCCTTACTAACAGAGGCAGTGGGTACCAGAATACATATGTCAGAATTCTAGATAACGATGTGGCTCATCTGTCTGTGCCCTTGAATTTCACCTTCCGCATAACACTGCTATATTCATTTTTGTTGAATCTAACAAATTCGCTTCTAAACAGTTATACTCGTCTTATAGCTATAGACTACGGATACTTTGTGAAACCAATTATTTCTAGTTCTTCGTGTTATCGAATTTTTGGTTTATTGATGAGGCCCACTGGGCCTGAAATATACAACTTATTATTATTATTATTATTATTATTATTATTTGTTTTGGTCTTTTGCTAGGCCAGTAGTGTGCGAAATAAAGAGTTTGTTTTGAGTGAAAAAAACCTGACCTCTAAGATACAATACTAGAAAAGCATGAAATAAAATAACTATACATTGTACGTGTTACGGTTTTATAGTAAGAATACTTGGGGTCTAGAAAACTGTTATGGCCTTTAACTGAGGTGTACTTAGCCGCGGTCAGTTTGAATGCAAAAAATCAGCTGAGGACATTGTATCTTCCGTATAGATGGGTCTGCTCGATAAGTAGATTACAATCGTTGAAGCAGATCTTCTCAAATGACATGACGCATATATTTCTTAACCAAATAGGACACTTTGCTAACCAGTTCTTTGACGTCCAATTTGGACCAAAAGGGTTCTAATGGTCCAGGAGAGTAACCGCACATTTTGGAAAAAACTGGTTACTGCTGGAGGCTTTCCAGTCGACGGTTTCCAACACTGATCAAATCAAAGGTTCAGCAAAATTGTGCCTTGCCTCCTTTTCCAATCCTTAAAAATAAAAATAAATAAAAACAAAAACTAATAACAATTTATCTATTCCAATATTCTTCGACAAACATCTCAATGTTTATAAAAAAATATTATGAAAGAAAATAATTTTCTCGTCAACTTTACTAAAATATATATTGTTTCCTCTTATAATGTATCAGAAGTATAAATACTTATAATGTAAATCTCAATCTCACTTAGATATTCGACAAACGAAAGGCCAAGTTTCTTCTGCCGATGCACTTGAATGACGATGGTGCTTCGCAGCTGCCTCGACCCACCTCAGATATCTGCAACGTCCCATCTAATTAACAAACTTGTGCCAATGGACAACGATTGTAATCTCCGTATCGAGCAGACCCATGCATACGGAAGATGCGATGTCCTGTAACGGCCGAGTCAAATGCGTCCAATCGGTGGGGACCAGAGGTTATCGGTACTCTCAGCCTTGGTTCGACGAATAGCGTCTCGTCGAATACAGTACCGAGAGGTCCATCGATCTCATCCAACGCTGATGCGAGCGAGTTAGAGGTAGAACTCATAACGTAATAAAAGTGGAGACGAGGATGTATAAAGGTATATTGCACTGGTACAAGGAAGGGTATCGGTAATGAAAACGGTAACGGGAACGGTAAAGGAGATACGGTAAACGGTAAGCGAGAGGGTCGGAACGTCAGGTCGTCACGTGTGTGTTCTCCTGGTCCAATCAGAGCACTGTTCTAGGGAAAAAGGACCGGTCACAGTAAAACGATGATTAAATTTGGAATTTGGAATTTATATTTTTCAGCGCCAGTACGGCACTATCTATACAAACTTAATTTCGAAAAAAATAAAAATTCAAAAATTAATTTGACAATGTGTGCAAGTAGACGTAGAAAGTCGTAATAATGTCAGCAGAAATTGTCCTTTTGGGGCAACATTTAGCAATGTTTTGCAGGTAATTTTGAACTAAAAACGAAAACTTATGGCAGTTAAAAAAACTCTTACAGTGAAAATGGAGACAGTGTTCAACGGGCCTCCATGTTCAAAAAGTG
>JAYGXS010000457.1:4570-19881 GCA_036362985.1 Ligula intestinalis
TGGGTTAACAGTATGTACACAGGGTGGTAATCTGTGGTGGTAGTGGCAGTGGTCAATTGGTGGGCCGTGTTTGTTGTTTACAAGGCAGTCCATTTGCACACGTGATTGAGCTGGGGACGTTGCCATCCTAGATTCCGATGAAAGAAAAACAAGCAACAAATCCCTACATTGTTGACTGACGTAGGCGAGCGCTTCAAAAAGCATAGTTACGAGAGTGCAGGCCAATTAGCGTTACTTTAACCTAAGTTGTCAACCGTGATAGCCTTCAGTTTCGGCATGCCGGGTTTCAGTTAGAGGATACAGAAATATATTTAATCATTTAGCGTCAGAACTTTTGTGTTCCAGACTGAGTATGCCAATGCTCTCAGTGTCTGAGTGTCATCTATCAGCCTCTGTTTGTTTAGACGAGGTAACTATTGTCATTATCTACTGACTATGATTGCATTCTTTTAATAAGAGGATGCGATCACTGGAACAAGAGTTTTATTTGCTTGACGTTTCGCATTCCGACGGGAATCCTTTATCATAGGTGATGGTAACATAGCGATGGTCATGCGCAGATAGGGTATGATGGCATTCTTTGAAGTAAATTAAAACTATTGGTACTGGCTCATGACAACCAGATACATTAACTGGTCATTTGTGAAACGTGTTTTCTGAGTTTTCCATTTTACTACGGTTCCCTGCTACCTGCCCAACTTCTCCTCTTTTTTTCACCATTGGGAAGCATGACTGGAGAGACTGAAGGGAAGTTTTATCGTAAGTCTACATTTCAAACATCTCTAATAGTAATAAAGAGGTCGGTCTTAACTCCCAGCAGAAAGTTTTATCCTTTCCATATGCAAACTATGCGGCTGCCTTATATCATGGAGGTGCAATAAAGCCAGTCAAACGAAATAAAACTGCTGTCTCCACGCCAACTCTCGAAGACGGGGAAAATTCTCTTCGAAGATTGCTAGCCAACTGTAGAAACGCTGGATTCACTAGAGCCAACGGTAAACGCACGAACAGGGATTCCAAGCAAGTGGAATAAGTTCTGCTGTCTGTGCCCTTCAGACAACAAATCCTTGGTCTCTCCCTCGTTTTGGTTTCTCTGCTTCAATGCGACTCTCCGCTAAGTGTCTAATTTCTCATTATTTGTCCACCGTTGCGAAGCTTGCCTGGAAAGACCGTAGAAACCTTCTGCCAGAAATCTACCTCCCAGTGTCAATATCTCCCGACCTAAGCTAGCAAGACAACGAGCTCGTGGCTCAATTATAAGGGCTTTAGACTATGATCAAAAGAGGTGGCGAGTTCGAGCCTCGAGTGGTGCACCAATTGGAACTGGGTATGTCCGGTTGAGGGCAGTTAATAGGCCAGAAATGGCCATTCCGTTCTCTCTTGTCTGTGCCAGCAGTGTCACGCTGCTTATAGCACTATCCGTTGTGCGGCTGTTGGTGGGGCTTGGGAGTGAGCCCCAAGGGGACGAATGAGTCCCGTAACCGACCGGTGATCGTCCACCTACCATTGGTGAAGCTGGAGTTAGCATATGGGATCCTGATTTTCGAGCGCCCGAGTCTTGGATTTAAATTTCAGACAGACAGTTGAAATCTGAACAAGAGAGAAGATGGTCTTGGCCCCCAGCAGCAAGCAAGCAAGGTTTATTCTTTTGCTAATCAATCTCTGCGGCTGCCTGTTTCTTGTTTTCCTACTGTCATGGAACACTGTTAGTATGAACTGGGTTACGCTTAACGCAGCACCTACTGCCTAATCTGCCAAACGCCCTGAATTGGTATACGCAGTTGCAGAAAGCCAATGCAGCAGTAGCGTGAAATGCTGTGTAGTACTTGTATAGTCAGCCTCAAAAACAATCTGACCATTTTATCCCCATGTCATGTATCGGCCTGATGATGAATGACCGAAAACAATTGTTTTCCAAAACGACTTTTCAACCTTAAACTGGGAATTTTCGCAGAACTACAAAATAAGTATTTCTTGCATGGGATTTGTGGTACACTGAGGTGCAGTTTCACGTCACTTCAACCATCTACCCTCCAGTATCCTTGAACTGATAATGACTTCTCACCCAGGAGGGTGAGAAAAAGAGCGACTGTGCTAGATGCCACGCAAGTCTACCAGCAAAATAAACCAATTTACACAACACGAGCTTCAGTGAGCTGAAGGCAGACGCGGTGACTATGGCTAATTATAGTGAAGGCAAACTCACCGGGTCTACTCCACTCTCTGACCACCCCCATACCGGGAGCCGGTGTCAAGACAGAGTCAAGAAGGCTGGAAATACAGAAGAGTGCAGACGGCTGGCGCGATAAACACTCAACACGCGTACCAAACAGCACGTCTCGCTAGGTATGCTCCCGACTGGGAGCATCGTAAAGGCCACATTAAGAAGGAATCATTGAAGCTGACTCTCAGCCCGCAGACAGCCACACCATAATACAAGACACAATGGACCGAGTTAACCCGCCAGCCGGAAACCCTTCAGGCCACGACTTTTAGCGCACCGCAATAGATTCAAGTGCATCGGATTCATTATACAGGGTGTCCCAAAATGTGTATAGATTCTAACTTATTGTAAAAAAATTTTATATCATAATTTTATTATTAAAACAATGTAAAAATATTTACATTTATTCTTTTTTTCACTGTATGTTCTCAAACTGATGTCCGTTTTGATCATGACACTGCTGACAGTGCAAACCAATTTAATCGCACACACCATGAAACAATTCCTTTGGTGTAAGGGTGCACTCATGTTCAAAAGCTTCTCTCGATTCAGCCACTGTTGCAATAGTCAAAATGCAGTGAAAAAAAACTATAAATGATACTTTACATTCTCGAAATAATAAAATTATAATAACCACCAAGTTTACAATTATTTAAATTGTGCATACATTTTTGGGACACTCTGTAGTAATGAAAGAAGAGCGTGTTTTGGAGCAAATGGTGGACATCGTCAGCAATGACAGTCGAACTGTTGTGTGTGGTTTCTATTTCATTGCGGAGCTTCGATAGGGGTCTGATTTCATGCCACTCATTCACGACTTCGGGCGTGTCTCAAGGCGCTGGAGACGAGGCTTGCAGGAACGTAGATTTCGAAATATTTGCCTTACCCTGCGCCTGAAATAAAAAAATTTTCCTGTCCTAAACTGCCCATACTAACCCTGAAATCTATTGGAATGCGTTTTGCTACGCTGGTGTGTCAGACGTGTTGAAATGGCACACGTAGTCGCAGAAAGTCAGTACAGCCTCTGTCTGAACTCTTGCGTAGTAGTGATGTAATAAGCATAAAAAGAAGTAGTTTTTGCTTGCAGATCAAATCCCCCGACTGCCACAAGGCTGGTAGAAATAGTGCTAAGTTGGAATGAGTAACCCATGGGGATGTCAATTTAAAGGTTTATGCAAAACTCTGAAATAATTTTAAACTTATGTTCCAAACAGGTCAATCCACGCTAAATATGAAGCAGGCGAGTTCAACAAAAGAAAAATAATTAAATGAGCACATTTTCCAGACTGCTTCCTGGACTTATCATCAGAACCAAGCGTACCTTCACAATCAGTTTGGGTTTCGAAACGAACCCTTCAGTCCGACTCTGCTTCTTCGACTTTAACAGCGCAATCTTCTAGGATGTGTCCTCTCGTCGGCTCATGAGGTTACTTTTTATTTGGCCCGATCGATCAAATAAAATTTTAAGCACACAGCAATTCTATTCACGATTTAATTTCACTTCAACGTCCAACCTAAAACGAAGTATCTCGATTAAAAATATGCCACCAGTTTTATTCCTTCAACGCAGGTTATGCCAACGAAACCACTGGAGCGAATATTCACATCAATTCGTTAGAGCTAAATGCATCAGTCATTTAGTTCATAGTGTGTAACATAATGTCTAACTCATTAAATGTTATGAATTTCACAAGCAATTCTGTTACACAAAATGGCCTCAGGATGCGTCCTCAAATTCTTACAATAGTAAAGAACCGACCATTTTTTTAAAGAAGACAGTTCAGTTTAAAAAAATATCCGTAGTGACTGCTAGCGGCAACTGTGGGAACCCGTGATCACTGAGTCATCGTGCTGTCACCCGCCAAGGTTGCAGTCGCGGTGACTACCCTTAACACGCGCTCTTGTGTGAACGACCGCACCTTGTCCACCTGTCGCTCAATGTCTGTGCGACTTACTAACATGCCCAGTCTCTGCAGCACCCTCAAGAGTGCGTAACCTCTCCCGGCCTGACCAACTACCATCAAGACTGACTAAGACAAAGAGAGTTTTCGGTGGCCACTCGGATGTCTGCCACCAGGCATCACTTCGGACGCTGTCCCACTCGGGTGCAGACCTGCAATCGTTCAAGTCAAATCTCCTCCTACCTATTCTTCTAATCCTCTGTACAAAATACACTATTCTTTCCACTCTGGCCTCCCATGACTTCTTCCTTCTTCTAAGGAACTAGGTCTGGAAGATCGCAGCCGTTAGGGTTAACCTTATTAGCCTTAACACCCCTCGATATATCTACTTACATAAAATAGTATTTTTTTAGAAATCGAAGTTCAGCTGGGGGCCGTATTACAGATCACTCAATAAGTATGAAGGTGCAGAAAGAAGGGAATGTGAGGAACGAAAAAGTAAGTAACCAAGATAACAAATATAACAAGGCAGTTTATCGCTGAGGGTCCATTTGCATTTAAAGCAAGATTTAGTCTGTCAGTCATGAAGACAGCCAAGCTGTCCATAGTGGTTACTTGTCAGAAGGGATTTACTCTAAACTTTTCATCCGTATATTAATGCTTGTTTACAGCACAGCGCACGCAAATAGGAGGTTCTAACCTGCGGCTTTCAATGGGGTAGGAAATGAAGAGGATAATTTATCGAAAACTATGCATGCTCGCCAGATATTCTTTTGAATTCTCTGATGGGCATTTTTGCAATTTTAGATAAACAAACATCAGATTTCGCCAAATTTTGACCTGATTTTCCTTCATGAAACAGACTTGGAATAAACTCTTCCTCGTTAAGCAGATTTCTACACCTGAAATCAATTCAACCAACAAAATTAGCAATCTCCAGGTATGTCCTCACATTGCGATCTTAACATTAAATGAGTTAGGCAATTTACTGTAAATCAACACCCCTCCAGTTAATGCTTCCTGTTACTTACTTGATACTTGATCCGATTAGCTCCTGTTGTTGGATGAATCGGCTTCACGGATGTCACGAATAGCGGCGGCCCATTGGCGGCGGTCAGAAGCGAGCTCTTCACAGATGTTAACCCATCGTTTGTTCCAATTTCGCAAGCCGTAAACGGTTACGAGGCCCATCCGTTCAACGTCCGACTTAACGGTACTGAGCCATGTCTTCAGATGACCGCCTTGTCGGTATCTCCAATTTGCACTACGAGGAGGGTTCACGACCAATCTGCAGAGGTCCGTCGATGGTTTGCGCAGAACATGGCCAAACCATTGCAATCAGCGATGCTGGATGTACGATGCTAGACTTGGTAGTTTGAAACATCTGCGGTATAGCTCAACATTGGAGATTCGATCCTGCCAGAGGACTCTTAAGAGGCGTCGAAGACACCAACGGTCAAAGACTTCGAGCGATAGGATGTCTGCCTTTCTCACTGGCCATGTTTCGCAGGCATATACTAACACCGGTCTGATTGATGCTTTGTATAGCAGCAGCTGAGTACGTAAACTGATGTCTGAGCGAGACCAGAGTGGTCTGGCTAGCAGCCTAAAGGCATTTCTAGCCTGCGCGATTCGGTTCTTGATTTCGTCTTTGGCCTGTCTATTGGCTAGCATATTCGAGCCCAAATAGCGGAAGCAGCTAACTTCTTCAATGGGTTGACCGCTGATAAACAGTGGTTGTGTTGCGCCCAGATGCGTAGTCAGGAGCTTCGTCTTGCGCACATTAATTGTCAGACGAACAGTTGCCGCGAAGCCGGTGATTCGGTCTAGCGTTGGCTGTAGTGATTGAGGAGTTTTACCGAGTACGACAATGTCATCGGCATATTCCAGGTCAGGTACTCTGAATTCAGAGCTGATTTCACATCCACTGTCAAGTAGAATTGACTGATGCATTACCCAGTCGATCAAGAAGTTGAAGAGAAGTGGAGAAAGAAGGCACCCTTGTCGAACTCCACAAGTCAGAGGGAAAGAAGTTGACTGTTCACGAAGGGTTCTTACTCGGGCTGATGTTGTGCCAGAGTATGCTTTGATAAGATTGAGCAATTTTAGTGGGAGACCGTCAGCAAGCAAGACTTGCCATAAAGCCTCTCTGTCGATAGAATCAAAGGCGGTTTTGAAGTCGATAAAACAGGCGGTAGTGATCTGTTGGTTTTGATGTCTGTGCTCTAGTATGCGGCGTAGAATTAAGATCTGGTCAATCCATCCTCTACCTGGACGAAATCCTCCTTGGTTAGGACGAGTACGAAGATTGCGCTCAGTCGATAATCTACGGAGAAGGATGGTCGCAAACACTTTGGTGGCTATATCTATGAGGCTGATGCCGCGGTAGTTTGAGCATAAAGTCCTGTCACCGCGCTTCGGTATCGGTAAAATAATGGACAGTGACCAGTCAGTCGGGATGACTTCGGTAGTCCATATAGTCGATGTAGTGATTCCGTCAAAACAGGACAATTAGTTTTGTAGGCTTCTGCTGGGATACCATCTTCACCCGCTGCCTTCCGAACTTTTAATCGTTGTAATACCGATTCCACTTCAAATCTCGTAGGTAGCTCGCAGTCACTACCGTATGGAATTCCAGTTGATAGCTGTAGATTCGCAGGTGAACGTATAGGCGGATCCAGTAGCTCGCTCTCGCCATCGATCGATTTTGCCAGCCATATCAGTAATCACTTGACCCGAGTTATCCCGAACGGTAGTGCAAGGCGGTTTATATTTGCCTGATGCTTTACGTAAAAGGTAGTAGAGCTGGTGGAAGTTACCAGAGTTTTAAGCAGATTCCATGGAGCCAGCTAACTTGGTCCAATGGTTCTGACGGTCGCACCTTGCTGATCGCGTAGTTTGGAGTCTCAATGAGCAGTAGTTCTCTGAGTTTGACAACCGAGCGAGTCTAGCTTGTGTCGATAGATGGAGGGTGGTTGTGGAGATTCAGTCCTTCCTCGGTACTACCTGTTGTTGCAAGCTCGAATTCATTGCACTTTGTAGCGCGTCTCTCAAGTGTAGCCACTGAGTATCGGGCGAAATTTCATTATCGACGTCAGCTGGAGGTTCGATGCGAACAGTGGATTGATCTCGGATCCGTGCAGTGAGACTTTCGTTAAACGCTACACGGGTTTCTGTGTGTGCTAGTGCCATAACGTTGACACGTTTTGGGGGCAGTTTCTTAATTCGATTCGACAAACGGAGCTTAAAGCGGGCACGGACAAGTACGTGATCCGACCCAACTTCCGTACCTCGAAACGATCGGCTGTCGGATACTGAGGTGGTCCACCTTGAGCGTTCTAAGATGTAGTCTATCTGGTTTGCCGTTCGACCATCGTTTGAATACCATGTTAGCAACTGCCGATGGGGGTCTTGAAAACGAGTGTTTGTAACGACGAGATGGTTGTAATCAGCAAATGTTACTAATCGTTCTCCGTTGTCGCAACGTTGGCCCAGTCCGTATTTTCCGATTACGTGTCTCGAGATTTCATCGCACGGGCCATTCCTGGCATTCCAGTCACCGGCGACGAAGAGCAAGTCTCTAGGGAGTATCCTGGCCACTGTAGCTTGAAGGCGTTCATAGAACTCCGTCTTAACTGCTTCATCCGCTTGCAATGTTGGGGCATAAACGGCAACCACAGACATATTTGCAATGGTGCCTTTGAAGCAGGCTGTGGCAATCCGCTCTAAGATAGGCTCAAACGCTAAGAGTGTTATGCACCTTTTTTGTCATGGCTATTGCCACCCCATGCAGTCCTGTGTTTGTTTTTGGTCCGCTGTGGAGGAGCACGTACTCAGCATCCTCTTGTGGGACTTTGATTTCTCGCGTTCCAGAGTCTGGGAGACGAACTTCTGACAGACAGGTAACGTCTACTTTATAGTCCCATAATGCGCGTGCTAGAAGTGCTTGACGGCCGAGATCAAGCCATGTCCGCACATTCCAGCAACCGATGTTCAAAGTGTGTCGCGAATTTAGGGTACTGGCTTGCATATTTGACATTCCGGCACCAGACGACCACGGAGCGCGTCGCTTCCCGGGGACGCAGTAGCATTGTTCAAGTCGAGAGCACTGGCTTGCATATTTGGCACTCCAGGCACCAGACGACCACGGAGCGCGTCGCTTCCCGGGGACGCCGTAGCAGCATTTAGATTCGTGGTATTCGTATTGTCCATGAAATTTCCTGGGAATTTTGTTACAGATGACGTCCCCAGTGTTACCTGCCATTGCCCTCTGTTCGCCGTAAGTTTACCCACGTTGCCCGCGAACCACCGTCGGGGAGGTCGAGGGTTGGATTTCGGTTCGCTGCTTCCTGTTAGATTAAATATAGGTCCTAGCAATCATGGAGAAATTGCCTCAAGATGTCTGGGTTCAGCAAATTTGTGTTTGAGACAGCAGTTCTCAGAAGTACTGCGAGTTTGGCCAAGATCGACGAGCAGTAGAAGATTAGCAACAAAAAAGTGGACATTGCGACTACCATTTCGAACTTATCAGCAGACGTCAGCTGACCTTGCCCAGCAACTGATTTCGGGGTAGCTGAGATTCGAACTCGGGTTCTCTTTATTACTACGCGTTAAAAAGTCCACCGCGCTAACTACTGAGCAACAGGCTGGCTCAATGTGGGTTACAATCGGAAATATTAACCATGCTGGAAGTGCTTTCCCAGTTGTGCTCTGTTGGTCGACATGGAGCAAACACCGGTGAAATAATTTCCAAAATGGTTATGAATACAATTTCAGTATCCAGCCCACGGCATCCGAGTTTTTAAACGGCCACGATTCCTAGAAAAAAATGCGCTGGACAGAGATGGATAAAAGTGATTTCTGTCGGAAGGCAAGTTAAAACTACATGTTAGAGTGCCGAAGATGATTTCCAAAACTGCGTTTCATCAGCTCTATCTGACGTTAGCTTCCCTTTTTTTTAAATAATGGACTAAGTTGAGTAGTACAAGCATATTAGAGCCCGCGCCTGCCATCAAAGCCACCAGAACAGGACTCCATGATGTTGGTCATGAGTCCTAGTGTGCAGAAACTAAATGCTTTTTGAATTTTATCCGGTTTAGGCAGATAGTAATACCGGCGAACACAAGGGAAACTAGAATGGCCATTACTGGCTTATTAACCATCGTCAGCCAGTCATACCCAGACCCAAGTGGCGTCTCAGCCAAGCTTCGAGAACTCTTTGATCTGAATCAAACACTAACAATTGAGCCACGAGCAGAGCGGGACAGATGAGTTCCGTTGGCGGTCAGGTGAATGTTCATCGATGAGTACTCTTCGGTTTGTTTGAGTTCGAACTTTAATAACCTCCCCAGGGCCGAATGTTTGGCCAGCCGCTGGACCATATTTTCTGAAATCCTCCTGATCTAGCTCGATACTCAAACAAGATGGGTTTGAGAAGAGAGCGTGGGGTTTTGAGGTCGTACTCATCGCTGGCCACATTCAACATTGCATCCGACAACGTAATCGCATAAACGGCAGATAGTTTAGGCTTAAAGTAATTATGAGATCGCAAAGATTTGCCTACCCGTCAACTTCTGCGAGTTGATGCACATATCGCAGGAGGTTAAGTAAGTTAAACCTTGATAGCTGCGATCTTCAGGCCCAATTTCTTAAGGGGAGATAAGTCATGGGAAAACCATAGTGGTAGGAATAGTTTACTTTGTACAGAAGGAACGAAGAATAGGCAGTAGGAAATTGACTTGCAGACGACCGCACAACTGCAAGCCGGTGGACAGTGCCTGAAGTGATGTCTGCTCGGGAGTCGTCACATGAGACCCTGTTTGAGTCAGCCTATGATTGGCTGTTCCAGAGGCCAGACGCAGCGTGCGTTCGACTGGAGCTAGTCATGAAAGCGTTCACAAGTGCGCTTGATGTGGAGCTAGTCGCTAAACACAAATCGTTTCTCCCACAAACCTCAAAACCAGTCAAGAACTAGCAAACTCGCCTGATTTTGAGCACACACACGACACTCGAGAATTGTTTGTTGGCTGTCGCTTGAATATGCTCACTCAGAGTCCGTTATTCCAATCCCCTTTTGCGGATTCCTGATACAGTAGTTGCCGGTTATTAAGCTCACGGTTAATAGGCCCAGCCGCGTATTAAGCTAATCAGCTTGGGATGGAATTTTACACAACAAAATCTGCCGGCTAATAAGCCCAGGCGCCGGCTACAAAGCCCAGATTCTCATCTCTCTGCGTGCGCTACGCAGTCTACAGACATCAGATTTCACAAAATTCGACGATTTCTAGTGCCTGGAGAAGGACATCAAAGAGCACTTGTGAGTGAATTTTCCTCCAAAACAACTAACACTAGACCGCCTTTTTAAACGTGTCGCCAATCTTTTTTTTTATTACGTAAAATACAGACAAGCAGCATTCTTTTCTTGTACATAACCAAACTCTTGCATTTGCTAATCAAGAACTAGGACTCTCCGGTTATTAAGCCGAATTTGGTCTGGGCCTGAGGTGGGCTGAATAAACGGCGACCACTCTACTTGTATAGGCAGCCTACAAAATATGTATTTTAAGCATGGGAGTGGTGGCACACCGAGGCAGGTTCACGTCGCGCCAACAATCCACACCCCATACTACCTCCAGGTAGCTAGCCTATGTGCGTCTACATACGCGTGGGTAATCGCTGTCCTGGGGAATTTTAATAGCCATCGAGGCAGTGAGAATTGCTGTCCGAGTTCACTTTGATCACATGGTTGAAAGGCCCTACCTAACTACGCCCCCCTCCTACCAAATTTTAATAGGTCCTAAGAAGGCGACATGCCGTCCCGTGGGTGGTACCAGCGACCTCAGGTCGCTCTTACACAAAAAAATCGTTACCCATAGTGAGGTTCGGCAGCCGACTAGGTGGTCTACGCTGTCCTGGTCATGGCCAGCATTGTTCACCTCCTTGCTGAGGACGAAGCTACAAAGTGCTTTAGAGAAATGCAGGGTTCACGTACCCTACACACTGACCCCGCCTCGCAATTTCGGCATTCGAAAAAAATACCGTTCTCATACTCCTACAATACCTCACAGGCTATTAAGACAAGTCTATTCGTTCTGGAATCATGGGATGTCCGTTCCCTTTTAGACAATCCACGAAGTAACCGACCCGGCCGGTGAACGGCGCTAGCCGGTCAAGAAATGGTGGATACAAGGCGGGTTTTATTGCTTACCGTGAGACCCAATATTCCAATTATGGGTCAGTTGGAGGAAGTTAGTGCCGCGACTGTCCTTTCGGAGGTCACAATTCGCTAACCTAACCATACTCGACGGCGTCAAAATCTTTAGGGCACATAAATACACAACGCCAAAACGAGATCCACTACTGTGGTTGTACATGAAACCAATGCCCAACCTTCGACTACGATCAGGAAGTGCTTCAGAAATACATGTAAAAGAAAGGTCTTGTTATCTGGCATTTGAAAACTGCCAACAAGTATGAGCACAAAAAAATGAAAAAGAAAGTATATTACACGTCTATACGATGCTCTTCAAGTAGGCAAAAATTGGTGCCCACATATGCAAGGGGAGAACTTTGGATCACAAAATAACAAGGGTTTCCCCGTCACTATGGAACGTGCTAAGCAGTCACAACAAAAATTTGAAATTAAGAACCAATCGTTGTACAAGGAACCTAACGCCGATGAAAATATACAAGCTCATTAATCGCATGCCGAGGACATTGAGGAGAAAGACGAAATATGCAACAACAGTCTAAGAGGAGCTTCCGCTGATTAGCGCAACTCTCTGGCAAATTCCCACAATACAAGTACGATGAAGGCACACCAATCGTTCGTTGCGCATTGCAGACCTACTCCTTCCTCGCCCTTTGCTTTTTTCGTTTTGTCGATGGTATATCCTGCCAGGCTTCTATATCCGCAGGGTTTTATTTATTAAATGGTATTACCTTCAACAGGTTCCACAACAGCCGGTTTCGGGGGATTAGGCTCCTCTGCTACAGGTGATTCTTCGTCTGAAGATCGCTCCGGCTTAGGTTCAGCAGGTTTTTTGGCCTTCTGGGAGTTTTTGGTCTCCTTTGGTGTGGATACCTTTGAGGCGCCTTTGTCTTGTTTGGGTTTCTGGTTTACTTTCGCGGGTGCGTCGGCGGTTTGAGGTCCACGCGAAGATTTGCCGCGCTTAACTGTCACCCACTCATCGTCCTCTACAGCCGCAACCTCCATCTCCTAGAAGATGAGATGTTAAAAGACACAAAACCTCGATAGCTGGAGCAGCCTGTACTACTTTTGCGTTGCCCTTGCGGTTCTTATTGGGAGCAGTAACCGGAGCAGCAGACTGAAACTGGGGAACGACCGTGGGTTGGATTTTTTGTTCGGAAAAGTCTTGTGTTGTCTGCGCTTTCGGTGTTGACTTAAAAGAGTAAAAAAAACAGGCGATCAGCATACCGGAGACTTGCTCACCGCCTGGACTCGTTCGGGAGACTTCTTTTTTTCTTTACCCTTCTTTAACCTCGACTTCTGTGCTAGCGAATCGCTTGATTTTCCTGTTACACATCGCCAAAGGACAAAGGAGATGACGAGGACTACGGCTGTTACGATGCCAGCGCACACTGCATAATTTGGCAGGTATTCCACGATATCAGCCATAGGGCAAACCGCAAGCGCGGAAGCCGTCAAAGTTTTTTAAATGTTTCGCAACAATTTAAACAATGGAGTTTGTCATAAGGTTCTCGATACAGTACAGGTTAGATCACATTTCCCATAACTTATTTGCAACATTCACTGCTAATTGGTTTTTGTTTTCTTTTTTGGTCTAGTATATGTGAGTATGCGAAGCCATCCGAGCATTCAATGGCATTTACAAGAAAACTACTACGTCCGACATCCTCAAATACTTCCTACTCAAATAGATGCCAGCAAATGAAACTGAATTTTCTCTAGGTCAGGAGACCAGAAGGAGGCTCTCCCCTCTCCTTTTTCGTCTTCATAAAAATTCAGTTCTCTCCAAGATGTGTGTCCTTTCCCCCCCCCCCCCGTTAGTTGTCGTTACAACTTAAAAATTCCGCACTGATTATACCTCCTCCTGCATCTTCCACGTCTTAACGCTCTCTTTTCTGTGCCTTCAGGTGCGGCTTTCTTTGGAATAACTTGCCCATTGAAATAAGTTCTTGAAACAGTCTGCTTTCAAGCGAAGACCGCGCATTTATCTTAACAATAGGTTCGACCCGCAACCGACTGACAACGAGCTAAGTGGATATTTCTGTTCTCCAACTTTTTCAGTGTACCCTGCAATCAGCAAGGAAGTATCAAGCTGCATTTTGGGCACCTCCGTGATGATCTCGGTGACCTCTGCGATGTCCCTGTGGTTAGCGATCTGGGACAATGGGTCGCATTTCCGCACTGCCCGTTTTACTCCGTTATTCGTGAGCTAAGTCTTTGCCCGGTCTGCCTTGTATAATGGCAAGAACCACCAATGGCCCATAAACGTACCTGTATTAGAGCATTCTGTCAGAGGGTGGGACGAGTGTAGAAACTATGATACCTTCGGGACAAACTGACAAGGAATGGATATCCAAAAAGCTTCGTCAGCTGCTGCCTCTTTAGGCGCCCATGTAGAACAAACAATGGAGAGCCGCCAACAGTCTGGCAGCTTCTATCGTAGTAGTACTAGGTGTGAGTAATGCGCATTGTCCTGCAGCCACCATGCATTCGTGGGTCCTGCGAATAAATGACTCACTGGAGGCTGATAAGCAGTCTGGCGTCATTTATCAGATGCTATATCACGACTGTTCTTGCCATTTAACACGACAGACCGGGCGAAAACTTTGCTCGCGAATAAGAGAGCACAAACAGGCAGCGCTTAAAGGCGACTAACTGTCCCAGATCGCTACTCTCAGTCTGACATAAGGCCACGAATTCGACTTCATAGGCACACTGATAATAATCCGCACTGCTAGTAGAACGGGATGAGAACTTCTGGAAGTCTGGGTATCAGACTCTAACTCCACCAATATAATGTGGATATATCACCCTGTTATTTTGCCCACCGTGCGCGCAATAAAGAACCACGGCCCAGTTCGTGTTTAGACACGCACGCTGCTATGCCAAGGACGCAAAACACTCGATACGGTACAAAAGACGCGCACAGAAACAAGACGAGGATACAGCGTGAGCAGGGACTAATCACGAATGCACCCCCTCCCCCCACCCTCATTGACTCGGAACTAGACTAACAAAACATACCACTGCTTGCTGTTTTCTCATTTCTCTGACGACTGCCTCTTATGTGAAGCCGAAAAATCAGAATAATAAAATTACCGTCGCTGTGATTGAGTATTTTTCTTCCGTAAACTTGTACAAATAGGGAGCTGAAAGGCAACCCACATATCTCTCCCTCAAATATGCTGATACGGATACTGATTCTATCAATCTTTTATCCTCCTCATTTTTTCCAAGCAGCTTCCTTGACGACTCCCAGAATGGACCATCAGAAATTTAGGAGCTCCTCTTGAAGATATTTTTCTCTGCCTCGTGTCCCTCCAGGAACCACGATGTCTACACGTACCACCAGTCAGTCAGACGATGGAAGTCACATGGACGTATCCAGTCTAAAATGCTCCGGTTACATTGGCTTCTAGCTATCACCATAATTCTATCCTGGCTCCTGAGATTTCGAGGCCCCACGTAAAATAATGCTTTATTGCGAGATTTAATGTCATGCGCATTAAGAACTCGAGCGAACTATTCACGAATTTCATTATTCGATTCTAAATGGCTATTATATTATTGGCCTACTATGCTCCCCGATCTTATTCTCCTAAGAATTTTTTTCTCCTACACTCTTTTTTGAAAGTTGAGGCCCGTTGAACTCTGTCTCTATTGTCCGCGTAAGAGATTTTGCACTGAATATTTTCTAGTTCACCATTAATTTTAAAACATCGCTTAGTATTGCCCTAAAAGACACTTACTGCTCACATTGTATAGGGGTAACCACAAGACTGATGGTTAAATGCGCACGCCCAGCTTTAACTTCAGGAACGTAACGAAAATAAATTTAAAGTGTTATCAGCAAGCAAACGTACACTGTAACCGAAGTATATAATAATAATTTTTATATTTTGGGCCCAAGTGGCACTGTCGTTACAAACTAAGTGCTATCGTGAAAATAAAAATAACAATGATTCATTCAGTAGGA
>JAYGXS010000458.1:4573-19879 GCA_036362985.1 Ligula intestinalis
TGGGTTAACAGTATGTACACAGGGTGGTAATCTGTGGTGGTAGTGGCAGTGTTCAATTGGTGGGCCGTGTTTGTTGTTTACAAGGCAGTCCATTTGCACACGTGATTGAGCTGGGGACGTTGCCATCCTAGATTCCGATGAAAGAAAAACAAGCAAAAAATCCCTACATTGTTGACTGACGTAGGCGAGCGCTTCAAAAAGCATAGTTACGAGAGTGCAGGCCAATTAGCGTTACTTTAACCTAAGTTGTCAACCGTGATAGCCTTCAGTTTCGACATGCCGGGTTTCAGTTAGAGGATACAGAAATATATTTAATCATTTAGCGTCAGAACTTTTGTGTTCCAGACTGAGTATGCCAATGCTCTCAGTGTCTGAGTGTCATCTATCAGCCTCTGTTTGTTTAGACGAGGTAACTATTGTCATTATCTACTGACTATGATTGCATTCTTTTAATAAGAGGATGCGATCACTGGAACAAGAGTTTTATTTGCTTGACGTTTCGCATTCCGACGGGAATCCTTTATCATAGGTGATGGTAACATAGCGATGGTCATGCGCAGCTAGGGTATGATGGCATTCTTTGAAGTAAATTAAAACTATTGGTACTGGCTCATGACAACCAGATACATTAACTGGTCATTTGTGAAACGTGTTTTCTGAGTTTTCCATTTTACTACGGTTCCCTGCTACCTGCCCAACTTCTCCTCTTTTTTTCACCATTGGGAAGCATGACTGGAGAGACTGAAGGGAAGTTTTATCGTAAGTCTACATTTCAAACATCTCTAATAGTAATAAAGAGGTCGGTCATAACTCCCAGCAGAAAGTTTTATCCTTTCCATATGCAAACTATGCGGCTGCCTTATATCATGGAGGTGCAATAAAGCCAGTCAAACGAAATAAAACTGCTGTCTCCACGCCAACTCTCGAAGACGGGGAAAATTCTCTTCGAAGATCGCTAGCCAACTGTAGAAACGCTGGATTCACTAGAGCCAACGGTAAACGCACGAACAGGGATTCCAAGCAAGTGGAATAAGTTCTGCTGTCTGTGCCCTTCAGACAACAAATCCTTGGTCTCTCCCTCGTTTTGGTTTCTCTGCTTCAATGCGACTCTCCGCTAAGTGTCTAATTTCTCATTATTTGTCCACCGTTGCGAAGCTTGCCTGGAAAGACCGTAGAAACCTTCTGCCAGAAATCTACCTCCCAGTGTCAATATCTCCCGACCTAAGCTGGCAAGACAACGAGCTCGTGGCTCAATTATAAGGGCTTTAGACTATGATCAAAAGAGGTGGCGAGTTCGAGCCTCGAGTGGTGCACCAATTGGAACTGGGTATGTCCGGTTGAGGGCAGTTAATAGGCCAGAAATGGCCATTCCGTTCTCTCTTGTCTGTGCCAGCAGTGTCACGCTGCTTATAGCACTATCCGTTGTGCGGCTGTTGGTGGGGCTTGGGAGTGAGCCCCAAGGGGACGAATGAGTCCCGTAACCGACCGGTGATCGTCCACCTACCATTGGTGAAGCTGGAGTTAGCATATGGGATCCTGATTTTCGAGCGCCCGAGTCTTGGATTTAAATTTCAGACAGACAGTTGAAATCTGAACAAGAGAGAAGATGGTCTTGGCCCCCAGCAGCAAGCAAGCAAGGTTTATTCTTTTGCTAATCAATCTCTGCGGCTGCCTGTTTCTTGTTTTCCTACTGTCATGGAACACTGTTAGTATGAACTGGGTTACGCTTAACGCAGCACCTACTGCCTAATCTGCCAAACGCCCTGAATTGGTATGCGCAGTTGCAGAAAGCCAATGCAGCAGTAGCGTGAAATGCTGTGTAGTACTTGTATAGTCAGCCTAAAAAACAATCTGACCATTTTATCCTCATGTCATGTATCGGCCTGATGATGAATGACCGAAAACAATTGTTTTCCAAAACGACTTTTCAACCTTAAACTGGGAATTTTCGCAGAACTACAAAATAAGTATTTCTTGCATGGGATTTGTGGTACACTGAGGTGCAGTTTCACGTCACTTCAACCATCTACCCTCCAGTATCCTTGAACTGATAATGACTTCTCACCCAGGAGGGTGAGATAAAGAGCGACTGTGCTAGATGCCACACAAGTCTACCAGCAAAATAAACCAATTTACACAACACGAGCTTCAGTGAGCTGAAGGCAGACGCGGTGACTATGGCTAATCATAGTGAAGGCAAACTCACCGGGTCTACTCCACTCTCTGACCACCCCCATACCGGGAGCCGGTGTCAAGACAGAGTCAAGAAGGCTGGAAATACAGAAGAGTGCAGACGGCTGGCGCGATAAACACTCAACACGCGTACCAAACAGCACGTCTCGCTAGGTATGCTCCCGACTGGGAGCATCGTAAAGGCCACATTAAGAAGGAATCATTGAAGCTGACTCTCAGCCCGCAGACAGCCACACCATAATACAAGACACAATGGACCGAGTTAACCCGCCAGCCGGAAACCCTTCAGGCCACGACTTTTAGCGCACCGCAATAGATTCAAGTGCATCGGATTCATTATACAGGGTGTCCCAAAATGTGTATAGATTCTAACTTATTGTAAAAAAATTTTATATCATAATTTTATTATTAAAACAATGTAAAAATATTTACATTTATTCTTTTTTTTCACTGTATGTTCTCAAACTGATGTCCGTTTTGATCATGACACTGCTGACAGTGCAAACCAATTTAATCGCACACACCATGAAACAATTCCTTTGGTGTAAGGGTGCACTCATGTTCAAAAGCTTCTCTCGATTCAGCCACTGTTGCAATAGCCAAAATGCAGTGAAAAAAAAACTATAAATGATACTTTACATTCTCGAAATAATAAAATTATAATAACCACCAAGTTTACAATTATTTAAATTGTGCATACATTTTTGGGACACTCTGTAGTGATGAAAGAAGAGCGTGTTTTGGAGCAAATGGTGGACATCGTCAGCAATGACAGTCGAACTGTTGTGTGTGGTTTCTATTTCATTGCGGAGCTTCGATAGGGGTCTGATTTCATGCCACTCATTCACGACTTCGGGCGTGTCTCAAGGCGCTGGAGACGAGGCTTGCAGGAACGTAGATTTCGAAATATTTGCCTGAAATAAAAAAATTTCCTGTCCTAAACTGCCCATACTAACCCTGAAATCTATTGGAATGCGTTTTGCTACGCTGGTGTGTCAGACGTGTTGAAATGGCACACGTAGTCGCAGAAAGTCAGTACAGCCTCTGTCTGAACTCTTGCGTAGTAGTGATGTAATAAGCATAAAAAGAAGTAGTTTTTGCTTGCAGATCAAATCCCCCGACTGCCACAAGGCTGGTAGAAATAGTGCTAAGTTGGAATGGGGATGTCAATTTAAAGGTTTATGCAAAACTCTTAAATAATTTTAAACTTATGTTCCAAACAGTTCAATCCACGCTAAATATGAAGCAGGCGAGTTCAACAAAAGAAAAATAATTAAATAAGCACATTTTCCAGACTGCTTCCTGGACTTATCATCAGAACCAAGCGTACCTTCACAATCAGTTTGGGTTTCGAAACGAACCCTTCAGTCCGACTCTGCTTCTTCGACTTTAACAGCGCAATCTTCTAGGATGTGTCCTCTCATGAGGTTACTTATTATTTGGCCCGATCGATCAAATAAAATTTTAAGCACAAAGCAATTCTATTCACGATTTAATTTCACTTCAACGTCCAACCTAAAACGAAGTATCTCGATTAAAAATATGCCACCAGTTTTATTCCTTCAACGCAGGTAATGCCAACGAAACCAATGGAGCGAATATTCACATCAATTCGTTAGAGCTAAATGCATCAGTCATTTAGTTCATAGTGTGTAACATAATGTCTAACTCATTAAATGTTATGAATTTCACAAGCAATTCTGTTACACAAAATGGCTTCAGGATGCGTCCTCAAATTCTTACAATAGTAAAGAACCGACCATTTTTTTAAAGAAGACAGTTCAGTTTAAAAAAATATCCGTAGTGACTGCTAGCGGCAACTGTGGGAACCAGTGATCACTGAGTCATCGTGCTGTCACCCGCCAAGGTTGCAGTCGCGGTGACTACCCTTAACACGCGCTCTTGTGTGAACGACCGCACCTTGTCCACCTGTCGCTCAATGTCTGTGCGACTTACTAACATGCCCAGTCTCTGCAGCACCCTCAAGAGTGCGTAACCTCTCCCGGCCTGACCAACTACCATCAAGACTGACTAAGACAAAGAGAGTTTTCGGTGGCCACTCGGATGTCTGCCACCAGGCATCACTTCGGACGCTGTCCCACTCGGGTGCAGACCTGCAATCGTTCAAGTCAAATCTCCTCCTACCTATTCTTCTAATCCTCTGTACAAAATACACTATTCTTTCCACTCTGGCCTCCCATGACTTCTTCCTTCTTCTAAGGAACTAGGTCTGGAAGATCGCAGCCGTTAGGGTTAACCTTATTAGCCTTAACACCCCTCGATATATCTACTTACATAAAATAGTATTTTTTTAGAAATCGAAGTTCAGCTGGGGGCCGTATTACAGATCACTCAATAAGTATGAAGGTGCAGAAAGAAGGGAATGTGAGGAACGAAAAAGTAAGTAACCAAGATAACAAATATAGCAAGGCAGTTTATCGCTGAGGGTC
Source organism: Ligula intestinalis (assembly GCA_036362985.1). NCBI lineage: Eukaryota > Metazoa > Platyhelminthes > Cestoda > Diphyllobothriidea > Diphyllobothriidae > Ligula > Ligula intestinalis. The sequence goes on from JAYGXS010000458.1 coordinate 9,217, forward strand.
CATTTGCATTTAAAGCAAGATTTAGTCTGTCAGTCATGAAGATAGCCAAGCTGTCCATAGTGGTTACTTGTCAGAAGGGATTTACTCTAAACTTTTCATCCGTATATTAATGCTTGTTTACAGCACAGCGCACGCAAATAGGAGGTTCTAACCTGCGGCTTTCAATGGGGTAGGAAATGAAGAGGATAATTTATCGAAAACTATGCATGCTCGCCAGATATTTTTTTGAATTCTCTAATGGGCATTTTTGCAATTTTAGATAAACAAACATCAGATTTCACCAAATTTTGACCTGATTTTCCTTCATGAAACAGACTTGGAATAAACTCTTCCTCGTTAAGCAGATTTCTACACCTGAAATCAATTCAACCAACAAAATTAGCAATCTCCAGGTATGTCCTCACATTGCGATCTTAACATTAAATGAGTTAGGCAATTTACTGTAAATCAACACCCCTCCAGTTAATGCTTCCTGTTACTTACTTGATACTTGATCCGATTAGCTCCTGTTGTTGGATGAATCGGCTTCACGGATGTCACGAATAGCGGCGGCCCATGGGCGGCGGTCAGAAGCGAGCTCTTCACAGATGTTAACCCATCGTTTGTTCCAATTTCGCAAGCCGTAAACGGTTACGAGGCCCATCCGTTCAACGTCCGACTTAACGGTACTGAGCCATGTCTTCAGATGACCGCCTTGTCGGTATCTCCAATTTGCACTACGAGGAGGGTTCACGACCAATCTGCAGAGGTCCGTCGATGGTTTGCGCAGAACATGGCCAAACCATTGCAATCAGCGATGCTGGATGTACGATGCTAGACTTGGTAGTTTGAAACATCTGCGGTATAGCTCAACATTGGAGATTCGATCCTGCCAGAGGACTCTTAAGAGGCGTCGAAGACACCAACGGTCAAAGACTTCGAGCGATAGGATGTCTGCCTTTCTCACTGGCCATGTTTCGCAGGCATATACTAACACCGGTCTGATTGATGCTTTGTATAGCAGCAGCTGAGTACGTAAACTGATGTCTGAGCGAGACCAGAGTGGTCTGGCTAGCAGCCTAAAGGCATTTCTAGCCTGCGCGATTCGGTTCTTGATTTCGTCTTTGGCCTGTCTATTGGCTAGCATATTCGAGCCCAAATAGCGGAAGCAGCTAACTTCTTCAATGGGTTGACCGCTGATAAACAGTGGTTGTGTTGCGCCCAGATGCGTAGTCAGGAGCTTCGTCTTGCGCACATTAATTGTCAGACGAACAGTTGCCGCGAAGCCGGTGATTCGGTCTAGCGTTGGCTGTAGTGATTGAGGAGTTTTACCGAGTACGACAATGTCATCGGCATATTCCAGGTCAGGTACTCTGAATTCAGAGCTGATTTCACATCCACTGTCAAGTAGAATTGACTGATGCATTACCCAGTCGATCAAGAAGTTGAAGAGAAGTGGAGAAAGAAGGCACCCTTGTCGAACTCCACAAGTCAGAGGGAAAGAAGTTGACTGTTCACGAAGGGTTCTTACTCGGGCTGATGTTGTGCCAGAGTATGCTTTGATAAGATTGAGCAATTTTAGTGGGAGACCGTCAGCAAGCAAGACTTGCCATAAAGCCTCTCTGTCGATAGAATCAAAGGCGGTTTTGAAGTCGATAAAACAGGCGGTAGTGATCTGTTGGTTTTGATGTCTGTGCTCTAGTATGCGGCGTAGAATTAAGATCTGGTCAATCCATCCTCTACCTGGACGAAATCCTCCTTGGTTAGGACGAGTACGAAGATTGCGCTCAGTCGATAATCTACGGAGAAGGATGGTCGCAAACACTTTGGTGGCTATATCTATGAGGCTGATGCCGCGGTAGTTTGAGCATAAAGTCCTGTCACCGCGCTTCGGTATCGGTAAAATAATGGACAGTGACCAGTCAGTCGGGATGACTTCGGTAGTCCATATAGTCGATGTAGTGATTCCGTCAAAACAGGACAATTAGTTTTGTAGGCTTCTGCTGGGATACCATCTTCACCCGCTGCCTTCCGAACTTTTAATCGTTGTAATACCGATTCCACTTCAAATCTCGTAGGTAGCTCGCAGTCACTACCGTATGGAATTCCAGTTGATAGCTGTAGATTCGCAGGTGAACGTATAGGCGGATCCAGTAGCTCGCTCTCGCCATCGATCGATTTTGCCAGCCATATCAGTAATCACTTGACCCGAGTTATCCCGAACGGTAGTGCAAGGCGGTTTATATTTGCCTGATGCTTTACGTAAAAGGTAGTAGAGCTGGTGGAAGTTACCAGAGTTTTAAGCAGATTCCATGGAGCCAGCTAACTTGGTCCAATGGTTCTGACGGTCGCACCTTGCTGATCGCGTAGTTTGGAGTCTCAATGAGCAGTAGTTCTCTGAGTTTGACAACCGAGCGAGTCTAGCTTGTGTCGATAGATGGAGGGTGGTTGTGGAGATTCAGTCCTTCCTCGGTACTACCTGTTGTTGCAAGCTCGAATTCATTGCACTTTGTAGCGCGTCTCTCAAGTGTAGCCACTGAGTATCGGGCGAAATTTCATTATCGACGTCAGCTGGAGGTTCGATGCGAACAGTGGATTGATCTCGGATCCGTGCAGTGAGACTTTCGTTAAACGCTACACGGGTTTCTGTGTGTGCTAGTGCCATAACGTTGACACGTTTTGGGGGCAGTTTCTTAATTCGATTCGACAAACGGAGCTTAAAGCGGGCACGGACAAGTACGTGATCCGACCCAACTTCCGTACCTCGAAACGATTGGCTGTCGGATACTGAGGTGGTCCACCTTGAGCGTTCTAAGATGTAGTCTATCTGGTTTGCCGTTCGACCATCGTTTGAATACCATGTTAGCAACTGCCGATGGGGGTCTTGAAAACGAGTGTTTGTAACGACGAGATGGTTGTAATCAGCAAATGTTACTAATCGTTCTCCGTTGTTGCAACGTTGGCCCAGTCCGTATTTTCCGATTACGTGTCTCGAGATTTCATCGCACGGGCCATTCCTGGCATTCCAGTCACCGGCGACGAAGAGCAAGTCTCTAGGGAGTATCCTGGCCACTGTAGCTTGAAGGCGTTCATAGAACTCCGTCTTAACTGCTTCATCCGCTTGCAATGTTGGGGCATAAACGGCAACCACAGACATATTTGCAATGGTGCCTTTGAAGCAGGCTGTGGCAATCCGCTCTAAGATAGGCTCAAACGCTAAGAGTGTTATGCACCTTTTTTGTCATGGCTATTGCCACCCCATGCAGTCCTGTGTTTGTTTTTGGTCCGCTGTGGAGGAGCACGTACTCAGCATCCTCTTGTGGGACTTTGATTTCTCGCGTTCCAGAGTCTGGGAGACGAACTTCTGACAGACAGGTAACGTCTACTTTATAGTCCCATAATGCGCGTGCTAGAAGTGCTTGACGGCCGAGATCAAGCCATGTCCGCACATTCCAGAAACCGATGTTCAAAGTGTGTCGCGAATTTAGGGTACTGGCTTGCATATTTGACATTCCGGCACCAGACGACCACGGAGCGCGTCGCTTCCCGGGGACGCAGTAGCATTGTTCAAGTCGAGAGCACTGGCTTGCATATTTGGCACTCCAGGCACCAGACGACCACGGAGCGCGTCGCTTCCCGGGGACGCCGTAGCAGCATTTAGATTCGTGATATTCGTATTGTCCATGAAATTTCCTGGGAATTTTGTTACATATGACGTCCCCGGTGTTACCTGCCATTGCCCTCTGTTCGCCGTAAGTTTACCCACGTTGCCCGCGAACCAACGTCGGGGAGGTCGAGGGTTGGATTTCGGTTCGCTGCTTCCTGTTAGATTAAATATAGGTCCTAGCAATCATGGAGAAATTGCCTCAAGATGTCTGGGTTCAGCAAATTTGTGTTTGAGACAGCAGTTCTCAGAAGTACTGCGAGTTTGGCCAAGATCGACGAGCAGTAGAAGATTAGCAACAAAAAAGTGGACATTGCGACTACCATTTCGAACTTATCAGCAGACGTCAGCTGACCTTGCCCAGCAACTGATTTCGGGGTAGCTGAGATTCGAACTCGGGTTCTCTTTATTACTACGCGTTAATAAGTCCACCGCGCTAACTACTGAGCAACAGGCTGGCTCAATGTGGGTTACAATCGGAAATATTAACCATGCTGGAAGTGCTTTCCCAGTTGTGCTCTGTTGGTCGACATGGAGCAAACACCGGTGAAATAATTTCCAAAATGGTTATGAATACAATTTCAGTATCCAGCCCACGGCATCCGAGTTTTTAAACGGCCACGATTCCTAGAAAAAAATGCGCTGGACAGAGATGGATAAAAGTGATTTCTGTCGGAAGGCAAGTTAAAACTACATGTTAGAGTGCCGAAGATGATTTCCAAAACTGCGTTTCATCAGCTCTATCTGACGTTAGTTTCCCTTTTTTTAAATAATGGACTAAGTTGAGTAGTACAAGCATATTAGAGCCCGCGCCTGCCATCAAAGCCACCAGAACAGGACTCCATGATGTTGGTCATGAGTCCTAGTGTGCAGAAACTAAATGCTTTTTGAATTTTATCCGGTTTAGGCAGATAGTAATACCGGCGAACACAAGGGAAACTAGAATGGCCATTACTGGCTTATTAACCATCGTCAGCCAGTCATACCCAGACCCAAGTGGCGTCTCAGCCAAGCTTCGAGAACTCTTTGATCTGAATCAAACACTAACAATTGAGCCACGAGCAGAGTGGGACAGATGAGTTCCGTTGGCGGTCAGGTGAATGTTCATCGATGAGTACTCTTCGGTTTGTTTGAGTTCGAACTTTAATAACCTCCCCAGGGCCGAATGTTTGGCCAGCCGCTGGACCATATTTTCTGAAATCCTCCTGATCTAGCTCGATACTCAAACAAGATGGGTTTGAGAAGAGAGCGTGGGGTTTGAGGTCGTACTCATCGCTGGCCACATTCAACATTGCATCCGACAACGTAATCGCATGAACGGCAGATAGTTTAGGCTTAAAGTAATTATGAGATCGCAAAGATTTGCCTACCCGTCAACTTCTGCGAGTTGATGCACATATCGCAGGAGGTTAAGTAAGTTAAACCTTGATAGCTGCGATCTTCAGGCCCAATTTCTTAAGGGGAGATAAGTCATGGGAAAACCATAGTGGTAGGAATAGTTTACTTTGTACAGAAGGAACGAAGAATAGGCAGTAGGAAATTGACTTGCAGACGACCGCACAACTGCAAGCCGGTGGACAGTGCCTGAAGTGATGTCTGCTCGGGAGTCGTCACATGAGACCCTGTTTGAGTCAGCCTATGATTGGCTGTTCCAGAGGCCAGACGCAGCGTGCGTTCGACTGGAGCTGGTCATGAAAGCGTTCACAAGTGCGCTTGATGTGGAGCTAGTCGCTAAACACAAATCGTTTCTCCCACAAACCTCAAAACCAGTCAAGAACTAGCAAACTCGCCTGATTTTGAGCACACACACACGACACTCGAGAATTGTTTGTTGGCTGTCGCTTTAATATGCTCACTGAGTCCGTTATTCCAATCCCTTTTTGCGGATTCCTGATACAGTAGTTGCCGGTTATTAAGCTCACGGTTAATAGGCCCAGCCGCGTATTAAGCTAATCAGCTTGGGATGGAATTTTACACAACAAAATCTGCCGGCTAATAAGCCCAGGCGCCGGCTACAAAGCCCAGATTCTCATCTCTCTGCGTGCGCTACGCAGTCTACAGACATCAGATTTCACAAAATTCGACGATTTCTAGTGCCTGGAGAAGGACATCAAAGAGCACTTGTGAGTGAATTTTCCTCCAAAACAACTAACACTAGACCGCCTTTTTAAACGTGTCGCCAATCATTTTTTTTGTTTTTTTTTTATTACGTAAAATACAGACAAGCAGCATTCTTTTCTTGTACATAACCAAACTCTTGCATTTGCTAATCAAGAACTAGGACTCTCCGGTTAGTGCGCCCACCGGTTATTAAGCCGAATTTGGTCTGGGCCTGAGGTGGGCTGAATAAACGGCGACCACTCTACTTGTATAGGCAGCCTACAAAATATGTATTTTAAGCATGGGAGTGGTGGCACACCGAGGCAGGTTCACGTCGCGCCAACAATCCACACCCCATACTACCTCCAGGTAGCTAGCCTATGTGCGTCTACATACGCGTGGGTAATCGCTGTCCTGGGGAATTTTAATAGCCATCGAGGCAGTGAGAATTGCTGTCCGAGTTCACTTTGATCACATGGTTGAAAGGCCCTACCTAACTACGCCCCCCTCCTACCAAATTTTAATAGGTCCTAAGAAGGCGACATGCCGTCCCGTGGGTGGTACCAGCGACCTCAGGTCGCTCTTACACAAAAAAATCGTTACCCATAGTGAGGTTCTGCAGCCGACTAGGTGGTCTACGCTGTCCTGGTCATGGCCAGCACTGTTCACCTCCTTGCTGAGGACGAAGCTACAAAGTGCTTTAGAGAAATGCAGGGTTCACGTACCCTACACACTGACCCCGCCTCGCAATTTCGGCATTCGAAAAAAATACCGTTCTCATACTCCTACAATACCTCACAGGCTATTAAGACAAGTCTATTCGTTCTGGAATCATGGGATGTCCGTTCCCTTTTAGACAATCCACGAAGTAACCGACCCGGCCGGTGAACGGCGCTAGCCGGTCAAGAAATGGTGGATACAAGGCGGGTTTTATTGCTTACCGTGAGACCCAATATTCCAATTATGGGTCAGTTGGAGGAAGTTAGTGCCGCGACTGTCCTTTCGGAGGTCACAATTCGCTAACCTAACCATACTCGACGGCGTCAAAATCTTTAGGGCACATAAATACACAACGCCAAAACGAGATCCACTACTGTGGTTGTACATGAAACCAATGCCCAACCTTCGACTACGATCAGGAAGTGCTTCAGAAATACATGTAAAAGAAAGGTCTTGTTATCTGGCATTTGAAAACTGCCAACAAGTGTGAGCACAAAAAAATGAAAAAGAAAGTATATTACACGTCTATACGATGCTCTTCAAGTAGGCAAAAATTGGTGCCCACATATGCAAGGGGAGAACTTTGGATCACAAAATAACAAGGGTTTCCCCGTCACTATGGAACGTGCTAAGCAGTCACAACAAAAATTTGAAATTAAGAACCAATCGTTGTACAAGGAACCTAACGCCGATGAAAATATACAAGCTCATTAATCGCATGCCGAGGACATTGAGGAGAAAGACGAAATATGCAACAACAGTCTAAGAGGAGCTTCCGCTGATTAGCGCAACTCTCTGGCAAATTCCCACAATACAAGTACGATGAAGGCACACCAATCGTTCGTTGCGCATTGCAGACCTACTCCTTCCTCGCCCTTTGCTTTTTTCGTTTTGTCGATGGTATATCCTGCCAGGCTTCTATATCCGCAGGGTTTTATTTATTAAATGGTATTACCTTCAACAGGTTCCACAACAGCCGGTTTCGGGGGATTAGGCTCCTCTGCTACAGGTGATTCTTCGTCTGAAGATCGCTCCGGCTTAGGTTCAGCAGGTTTTTTGGCCTTCTGGGAGTTTTTAGTCTCCTTTGGTGTGGATACCTTTGAGGCGCCTTTGTCTTGTTTGGGTTTCTGGTTTACTTTCGCGGGTGCGTCGGCGGTTTGAGGTCCACGCGAAGATTTGCCGCGCTTAACTGTCACCCACTCATCGTCCTCTACAGCCGCAACCTCCATCTCCTAGAAGATGAGATGTTAAAAGACACAAAACCTCGATAGCTGGAGCAGCCTGTACTACTTTTGCGTTGCCCTTGCGGTTCTTATTGGGAGCAATAACCGGAGCAGCAGACTGAAACTGGGGAACGACCGTGGGTTGGATTTTTTGTTCGGAAAAGTCTTGTGTTGTCTGCGCTTTCGGTGTTGACTTCAAAGAGTAAAAAAAACAGGCGATCAACATACCGGAGACTTGCTCACCGCCTGGACTCGTTCGGGAGACTTCTTTTTTTCTTTACCCTTCTTTAACCTCGACTTCTGTGCTAGCGAATCGCTTGATTTTCCTGTTACACATCGCCAAAGGACAAAGGAGATGACGAGGACTACGGCTGTTACGATGCCAGCGCACACTGCATAATTTGGCAGGTATTCCACGATATCAGCCATAGGGCAAACCGCAAGCGCGGAAGCCGTCAAAGTTTTTTAAATGTTTCGCAACAATTTAAACAATGGAGTTTGTCATAAGGTTCTCGATACAGTACAGGTTAGATCACATTTCCCATAACTTATTTGCAACAGTCACTGCTAATTGGTTTTTGTTTTGCTTTTTGGACTAGTATATGTGAGTATGCGAAGCCATCCGAGCATTCAATGGCATTTACAAGAAAACTACTACGTCCGACATCCTCAAATACTTCCTACTCAAATAGATGCCAGCTCATGAAACTGAATTTTCTCTAGGTCAGGAGACCAGAAGGAGGCTCTCCCCTCTCCTTTTTCGTCTTCATAAAAATTCAGTTCTCTCCAAGATGTGTGTCCTTTCCCCCCCCCCCCGTTAGTTGTCGTTACAACTTAAAAATTCCGCACTGATTATACCTCCTCCTGCATCTTCCACGTCTTAACGCTCTCTTTTCTGTGCCTTCAGGTGCGGCTTTCTTTGGAATAACTTGCCCATTGAAATAAGTTCTTGAAACAGTCTGCTTTCAAGCGAAGACCGCGCATTTATCTTAACAATAGGTTCGACCCGCAACCGACTGACAACGAGCTAAGTGGATATTTCTGTCCTCCAACTTTTTCAGTGTACCCTGCAATCAGCAAGGAAGTATCAAGCTGCATTTTGGGCACCTCCGTGATGATCTCGGTGACCTCTGTGATGTCCCTGTGGTTAGCGATCTGGGACAATGGGTCGCATTTCCGCACTGCCCGTTTTTACTCCGTTATTCGTGAGCTAAGTCTTTGCCCGGTCTGCCTTGTATAATGGCAAGAACCACCAATGGCCCATAAACGTACCTGTATTAGAGCATTCTGTCAGAGGGTGGGACGAGTGTAGAAACTATGATACCTTCGGGACCAACTGACAAGGAATGGATATCCAAAAAGCTTCGTCAGCTGCTGCCTCTTTAGGCGCCCATGTAGAACAAACAATGGAGAGCCGCCAACAGTCTGGCAGCTTCTATCGTAGTAGTACTAGGTGTGAGTAATGCGCATTGTCCTGCAGCTACCATGCATTCGTGGGTCCTGCGAATAAATGACTCACTGGAGGCTGATAAGCAGTCTGGCGTCATTTATCAGATGCTATATCACGACTGTTCTTGCCATTTAACACGACAGACCGGGCGAAAACTTTGCTCGCGAATAAGAGAGCACAAACAGGCAGCGCTTAAAGGCGACTAACTGTCCCAGATCGCTACTCTCAGTCTGACATAAGGCCACGAATTCGACTTCATAGGCACACTGATAATAATCCGCACTGCTAGTAGAACGGGATGAGAACTTCTGGAAGTCTGGGTATCAGACTCTAACTCCACCAATATAATGTGGATATATCACCCTGTTATTTTGCCCGCCGTGCGCGCAATAAAGAACCACTGCCCAGTTCGTGTTTAGACACGCACGCTGCTATGCCAAGGACGCAAAACACTCGATACGGTACAAAAGACGCGCACAGAAACAAGACGAGGATACAGCGTGAGCAGGGACTAATCACGAATGCACCCCCTCCCCCCACCCTCATTGACTCGGAACTAGACTAACAAAACATACCACTGCTTGCTGTTTTCTCATTTCTCTGACGACTGCCTCTTATGTGAAGCCGAAAGTTCAGAATAATAAAATTACCGTCGCTGTGATCGAGTATTTTTCTTCCGTAAACTTGTACAAATAGGGAGCTGAAAGGCAACCCACATATCTCTCCCTCAAATATGCTGATACGGATACTGATTCTATAAATCTTTTATCCTCCTCATTTTTTCCAAGCAGCTTCCTTGACGACTCCCAGAATGGACCATCAGAAATTTAGGAGCTCCTCTTGAAGATATTTTTCTCTGCCTTGTGTCCCTCCAGGAACCACGATGTCTACACGTACCACCAGTCAGTCAAACGATGGAAGTCACATGGACGTATCCAGTCTAAAATGCTCCGGTTACATTGGCTTCTAGCTATCACCATAATTCTATCCTGGCTCCTGAGATTTCGAGGCCCCACGTCAACTAATGCTTTATTGCGAGATTTAATGTCATGCGCATTAAGAACTCGAGCGAACTATTCACGAATTTCATTATTCGATTCTAAATGGCTATTATATTATTGGCCTACTATGCTCCCCGATCTTATTCTCCTAAGAATTTTTTTCTCCTACACTCTTTTTTGAAAGTTGAGGCCCGTTGAACTCTGTCTCTATTGTCCGCGTAAGAGATTTTGCACTGAATATTTTCTAGTTCACCATTAATTTTAAAACAGCGCTTAGTATTGCCCTAAAAGACACTTACTGCTCACATTGTATAGGGGTAACCACAAGACTGATGGTTAAATGCGCACGCCCAGCTTTAACTTCAGGAACGTAACGAAAATAAATTTAAAGTGTTATCAGCAAGCAAACGTACACTGTAACCGAAGTATATAATAATAATTTTTATATTTTGGGCCCAAGTGGCACTGTCGTTACAAACTAAGTGCTATCGTGAAAATAAAAATAACAATGATTCATTCAGTAGGA
>JAYGXS010000459.1:0-26166 GCA_036362985.1 Ligula intestinalis
ATAATAGGAACGACCTCTTTTTGCTAGCCTGTGCGAATATCACCTGCTGCTGACCTTCACTTTCCACCTTCCGACACGAGATAATGCAACGCGCAGGTACCCCCGATTGCGGTGATGGCAACTGGTGGACTGCGTTCTCGTCTGGAAACGGGATCGACAGGATGTGCTTGAAAACAAGGTAGTCTGTGAAGTCGATGGCTGAGCGAATCTCCATCTCATAATTTAAATGACGAAGTTCCGCTGCAACCCCATAATAAACCACGAAGTAAGTGGCCACCAGCTGAGTTAAATACTCCTCTGCTCGTCGCTTCCATTTCAGTAATCAAGTGCCCGATACCATGAATAATTGCAATTTCTTTGCGACAAAGCCACCATGGAGGTAGTAATGCCACCTAAAAAGCGTCATCCTCCCGTCCTTACGTCGTAGATATCCGGATTTGCTTGACGAAAACGACGCTTATGGACAAACTTACAATTACGTTCTAGGAGATGGGTTAGCACTGATGTGTAGTTCCGTATTTCGAGTATAAGACAATCGTCCATGGCCACAAGCCGAAAGGGATTTGTGAATCTGTGATACGCACAGAAGCACCCCATTGCTTAACGCTGCTGCCAATATCTTCGCAAACATTTTCAACCGTCTTACTGGCCATCAGGAATACGGACTTCGTCCGGAAAGCTAATACAGTTTTCGATTTTGCCACGGAACCACTAACATGATCTTTTGAGGTGGTCATCTACGCGTGCGTTGCCACGATATGCAGACATACTTCTTCACGACCGTTGTAAATGACAAAAGCCGTCAACACGGTGACTCACGATCAACTCTGAAAAATCACATAGAACTTCGACCAGCCTTAGCGATTTACTGTCATAGTGCGCGCCAGAGACAGCGGGACAGCTTAATAAGCATTTGCAGTGACCAGTGAAGTAAATCAGGATTGCACACTGGCTTCCAATATCTTGGGTCTCATTTGCTCCGTTATGCTGATAGATGCATATCATCAAAAGTGTCCAGATATTAGCATCTTCGTTGAATATTCTATCCGCTAGGAAGTGCGGCAAGGTCTTCATGGAGAGGCAAATAGTATAATACTCACACCAACTGTGCTATTGAGTGATTCAGCAAGTGTAAACGTTTTAGAGAAGAAAGCTAGGTACTGAGTTGACTTACGCGTACCTTGCTGTACCTTAGAGGCATCGACTAGAAGGGAGATATGACCTTCGTGAGCCTAATGGGTTGGTAGATTTTAATAATTTATTGCAGTCTCCACATTAAGAACAGTGAGGGTGTCTTTGGACAGCTCAAATTGACCCTTGAGACCCGAGAGGAGGCAAGGTTTGGAGGCTTCCATGGTAGAAATTGACTACAGTAACCAGCTCTGCAATTGAGACTTGGAAGGTGAAAATGTAACTTCATGAATGGCCGCGAGTTTTGTAAGACGAGGATGGATGCTGTTGTAGAAGACCATATTTGCGAGAAACTCTAGGAAGTGGACGAGGAATAAAAACTTGAACAGGCACAGATCAATGCCAAATTGTTGAACGCGGTAGAACAACGTTGCAAGAAGGTCCATGTTCCTCAACCCTAGAGCTGGCCATCAAGGGGTCGTTAATATAGGCGTAGGCTAAGGGTAGAATACAAAGCACTCTGTCCACGAAAATTCAGGACGTCCGAACGGTGCTACAGACTCAAAATGAAATACGCCAGAACGTAACCAGGCCCAATAAGTTGGTTATGACCATTTTTACCGTCTTCCGGGACAATAGGGTACGATACAAGGCCAGAATCACCTCGCTCTTTGAAAAGAGAGACATATTGAATAAGGAATTGGCAAAATGTTAAGGGTGCAGGACAATAAAGGACGTTTAAGATTAGACGAAAATGACCAGCTTATTATGCGAAAAGTGACCGATAAGTACTATTCAAGTCATTATCCAAGACTGCGAGTTAGAAGGACACCTCAGAAGGAGAGGTTCCTTGAACGGCGGGCTGGATTGTTTAGTCATATAGACGCGGGTGATAGCAATCGACCGGAAGATCGAAAGCGGCGATAAATTATGTACTTTGAATGGCACGGGACATGTCAACGACTAAAAAGGCCCATGTAGAGTGTCGCCAGAGACTGATGTCCAGGGTGAGGTTACAAGGGATGAAGGTGGCAATTCAAGACCCGTTTCTGCTACCGTCTGTGCCAATCAGTTCGAGAGGTTATCCCAAACATCAGGCGAATAAAAGTCTTATCACAGCAATTGTTCCTACTTCTCAATAACCGAAGAGTTGATGGCCTGGAGGTTGAGGCACCGGCAGTCGACAGCTGTGGGAGGGAAGAAACTCAGCTGAGCACCAGTATCTTACCAAGTAATTACGGTTGTCGCAGGCATAATAGATGAGACAGTGATAGAACAAATGGTTGCAATAACTTTTGGAATGACCCCTTTAACACTTTTGCTTTGATTGAAAATGAATGAATAAAAAGAAGAGCAGCAACGATCTTTGGCACCAAAGGTGGTGTAATACCAGCAGGTGGCGGCTCTGTTGGAAAGATGTGAATAAGCACACTGGGAATGCCAGATAGATGACATCTGTGGGCTTTGTGATGGAGCAGGCTCTGTTTTTGAATAGAAGTCGCATCTCAGATTTAAATTGTGAGAATTGAAATGCAGGAGACGTTGTGGAAGTGGAGAGGCATCAAGTCACAACTTGACCAGGTTGTGCTCTTGGGCCATCCGAGCAAATTTCCTCTCTGAAAGGAAGCCAGAAGCTGTGATGTGATAGAAAGAGGATTAGCGATCGAAAAGAATAGTCAGTTATCGAACTTGGGAGTATACGCTAGAGTTTCCAATGATCGACGAAATGAAGGTTCCTAAATTACAAATCGAGACGCATAAGATCTGACAAACTTTGCCTGCTAACAAATCCCGCGATGATACCGACGACGACAGCGATCATCTTTTTCGCTCTCTTTATTGGGGAGAACATTTCCGGCGTCTCCTTCACCACCGCGGTCATGACCTGTCCTTATTGTGGTCACACCTTCACATTGCACATCGTCCTGCTCGGTCACTTTTGGGTTCATCGCACGGAGATGGACAAACCAATGTCAAGGGCCTCGGCATATAGCCGACACATCAAACTCAGCTGCACGCACTGCTTTTGCAAATTCAGACACCGCAAAAGCCTATTCGGTTGCATAGTAATCCCCAACAGTGAAGTTCACCACATTTTCGACAGGCCGAACCCACTATGTGTGTACGACAAATCTCCCACCTTCAACTCTGCCAACTCCTCTTCAACCCCTCTGCCTTGCGATCCGACTGAGGCCCTGACAACTGTAGCAGCTGGAGATATAGGCAACACCATTCGCCTATAATAGCTACCAACTTATCCTGCTCATAATGATAACACACCTGCACATCTTCCATCGGCCTCGTCGGTCATTCGCGAATCCGCTGCACTGAAGTGAGCATACCAACGCCTTGAACGTCGCCATATATCTGCCTTGATTCTCCGCACTGTCCACGCAAATTCAGTCCGCACATGAGCCTGCTCAGTCATATGGGCATCCAAGAAAACCTTTAGCAGCCACTGTCGCTCAAACCACAGCACCATACGTCTCTGCACCAAACACATGCCACGAATGAACCCGCCGCATATCGCACACCACGGGCACGAAAAATAGCTCACGCACGTAAATGGGAAGTGTGCTTTTGGGCTCCTTCTCAATTTGGCTTCGTCAGAAATCTGCCGCATGAAGATCCAGACAGAAAATCTCTTTTGTATAAAAATATGGTCAACCCAGGTGTGGAATGCGCAGATGTTTTTTTTTCTTTCTAACAGCTAAGTCTCCATATCCTCACATTATTCGACTAACTGACATATTCGACTGGTACCTAGAAGAAGGAGGAGTGAAAGAGGGCGACTACATCCGGTGTATATTCCTCACTAAAAAGACTTGACGTAAGTGAATATATCACAATGTGCTACGAGCCATGAATTGTAAGACTGCTAACTGACGATTGACTTCAAACCCTACAGTCAGTAAGGACTGCGTTTGTTTAAAGTGACCGACTAGCGTACGGACATGCAGTCTGCAATGGAAACATTTAAGTGCTCACCGGAAGGAGTTTTGCGCTTCGCTAACGGTTCGGAGAACTAAGTCAGCCCTGCTTTGGCAAAACGTAAATTACTATTATCGCTCAGCAATGCTTATTTACGGCTATACTTGTTGGCCGTGGGCTGATTGGTTTTTTTTATCGTTCGCTGCCTTTTCTACGTGTGAATGAGGGCATGTGTCGAAGATAGTTAGTGTTCGAGGAAGCTGGTAATCCTACTTCTTCTTCCGATGGGTTCGCCGCGGGCCGTCTTCGCCTCCATTTCTTATGTTCGGTGTGAGTTTGTCCTGGATTTTATTCATGTAATGGCTGAGGACTTTGTAAATCACAGGAAGCTCTATATGCCAGTTGACGGAGTTTACGTCTGATGACCATGCCTCAAGCGTCAGTCTCACCACTTTTGAGATGCCTAGGCCTACAATGGTCGCTTCTTGAATATCGAAGGTGCGGCCAGTCTTTCCAATACGTGTTGCGAGTTGCGAGTTTGGATCTAGTCTTCAGTTTGTGGTCGTGTAGGCGAGTCTTCAATCACCGCCCTGTTCCTCTAACGTTATTGCAGTTCCTATCATTGCAACGTACCTTGTAGACAACTGTGGAGGTTTCAGTAGGACGTAGAATGTCCTTACGTTGCATCACCCCCTGTATCGGAAACTTAAGTGCATTCGTACTCCTTTCTAAAACGTTAAAACACGCTGCAGCACACCAGTTAAGAGAAGGACTAAAGAACGATATATTTATGACCGCTTCCAAATCAATGGATACCAAAACTCTTTTATCAAGCAAAGCAAGCGCTGCTAAAAAGGAGGGAACAACAACCCGGAGCCAAGAGGACCATTTCTACATAAAAAGAGTCTCGGAAGCAGTCTCTAAATTGCTATAACCAGCTTAAATAGGCATAGCCCATCGACCACAAACGATAATAAATCGCAAACGTCACCGTCCCTGCGACCACCATATTTCGGGGGCACAATACAGACATTGTCAGAAAAGGATGGTTGAATTGTCGGCAAAAGTTAAGTTGGTTGCCCATCTTAGGAACCAGTAGTCCCTATTCCTGTGAGTACTTTTAGTTTGATTAATTTCAGTTTAGTTTAGTTTTATATCTGGTTTATCAGTTTTGTTTTAGTTTTATTTCACTTTGGTTTTTAGTTTGGTTAGCTACCGCTAAGGTTTACTGAAAATACAGAAATAACTACTATATTTTAAAATAAACTAAGCCTTAGTGAACAAATCAAACTGAAAACTAACTAAAGCTAAAACTAAAATGAAACTAATTAACTCAATATTAAACTAAAAACTAAGCTTAACTAAATTTGCCGGTCGCATAAGACAGAATTCTGGAGCTAGGGTATCTTTGGTGAGCGACCAACTTAACTCTTAACTAATTGTCATATGGGAAGACTGTAAGGGAAGTCTGTGTCCCGAGGAGGGGAGGAATGCGTGAAAAAGTGCATATGAGGATCAGTTCACTGACTTGATGATAATTTATCAAAAACAAACGTATGCTCTTAAACTAGACTTCTCAATCTTTCTGGAGAAGTTTTCACAACCAATTGAATATGGAATGTTAAAATGTTATATTTGTGATATACTTCCTCTTACCTCTTAAAAAACTATACCTTAGCTTAGTTATCAGCGTATGGTGCATAAGAAGTAAGACCCTCCACTCTCCTAAATGCATAGTATGCTGGCCAACCATCTGGCAAGTTTTTGATTATGCAAAATATTGCAATTAAGCGTCAGACTGAATTAGTCCTAAATTAGTCAAGTATCATAAGCATTTAATATATTAAGCCGCGATTCACCCATAAATCTGAGTATATTTTCTTAAAAACATGCTTCAAAAATCCTTCCATATGCTAATTTTATAAGTTGGTACTTTTCGAATATTATGCTCAAAGATAGACATGTTTTGTTTGATAACAGTTTCCGATTATTATATTTTATAAAGAAAAAATTGGAAGAGAGGATAAGTGTTATCAAGTGAGTACGAAAGAGGATATTTTTTGCATATTTTCTATGAAAATTTCCCGAAGGTACTGATGATTTAAAAACTTAATAGAAAATCCATACTAACAAATTAAGCCTATTTTACGGGGTGTGGTTTCTGAAGCCAAACAACTGTGAAATGCATGTAAAAGCAAACATCTTAGCGTATCGGAAAAATTATAAGAATATGTCGCAGAATGCTCTATGTAACAGTGCACCTTACGTAATCCTTCCTAAATGAAAAAATTTATTTCGCAATTTCGGTTGATATTTTATGGTATTGGTCACTGTTAACCCAGCAGCCGTTCAAAGTGAGCCTATTATTAATGAAATTTAATTAAATCATCTTATATTTAAATATAACTAAAGAGACGGTAGTTTGGCGTTAAGTTTTTCGCACCAGAACGCCTTAATAACCTAGCTTAACCCTAAATACTATCCTATCATGACAAGGACGCAGATATAAATCAGACAATTACGGACAAAAGCATTGTTCAGTAGATTTTCTAATGTTCCAATGGTTCATATTATCAGCAAAACAGGTGCAAGATTTGCCTGCCTTGTGTGCAAAAGAAATTTAACTATTGGAAGAAATACGTATAGGACAAAAAACTGATTATTTTTCTGTTATTGAAATTTCTCATCACATTTCTAAGGACCTTCACTTTGCTTCATTTTTAAATTAGGACTGTCAAGTATGGGATCATTTCTGCAGGAAATAGCCCCTTTCAGTGCAACAATTTCATAGACTTGATGTACATAATATACAAATGAATGCCAGTCTCTAAAATTTCCGATATATTTTTAAAAAACTGCTTATATTCTATCCCGAGGTTCGAGCAAGTAACAGCAATTTCTTAAATCACTGGACTTTTACCGGGTGAAGATTGGGGATTTTGGTTTCAGTAAAGTAATGGACGACGAACATTAAAATTTGTCAACATTTTGCGGATCTCCACCCTATGCAGCTCCCGAATTATTTTCATCTACATCGTTAGTGGAAATTCCTTATAAAAGCTAGAATCTAAACTATTCGTTATAGTTAGTTGAAGGGCCACGTACTAAAATTTTGTTCGCTAGATTTACAAGCTCTCCAACCGTAAATGTTCGCGTTCAGTTGAAGTAGTTTTACATAAAGCGATAGATGTACAGCACTGCCATTTTTCAAAAAGACTCGGTATATGATTCGGAACATTGTGTTCACGGAATTTGTTATAAATTATAATCTCCAATCTTTAAAATGTAAGCAATTCCTATGCGTTTATCATGGTGGAACCTATTTTAAAAACATTTATGAGTTTGACTCCGATATGCATGCCTTAGGTTATTGGCATATAAGTCATTATATTATTTTCATGTTCAACCATGAAAGATCACACTATTTGCCTAACCCGTGAAAATGTGGAGCAGTTACTTCTTTTTTCCTGTAAATGAATTGCTTAAAATTTCTCCGCAGATACATTTTGACATAAACATGCCCATCAATTTATCACGAGCAGTAACTTTGCAGGCAAGCATAATTTTCAAATCAACCCTTCAGTTAAAGCTACTTGAAAAAAGGAGAAAACTGCGAGACAAGTGAGCAATAAGGTTTAAAGGCATAAGACAACAAAGAAGCACTATAGGACCCATTTTGCTCTGTGCAAATAATTACTTTGTAATTGAGAAATAATGTATTTAATAAGTATTATTAAGGCTATTAAAACTAGTTACTTTAAAATTATACATGCAGTCCACAAATCAGAGAATTTTGCTGTGAATATGTTTGCAACAACTCTCTAGTTTTGAAGATGTATTCATTTTTTAAGCCCACGAAACCTTTGTGGATGTTTTAATATGTTCAAAAAGCGTTATTCTAAGCGAGACCCTGATTCGTTTATAAATATTCCATTTTCCTGTATTATCATAAATGCCGTTTTGTCTTCAGTGTAACATACTTAAAATCGCTATGGTGTCATGTTTTTACACTTAAACTAACCTACTTACTCTAATGCCTCATGACTGTTTTAAGTAGTTTCTTAAGTTGACTTTTCTAGTATCTATCCTTATACTTACATTTTAAACGAAAACCATAGCCTTCCTCTTACCGGCCTTTGTTCAACCCAAACCCACGAGCGCAATGGCATGCCTTGAACACAGCCAAGGTGCTAATCCCCTGAGCTACGAGGTACTGGTCGGGACTCATGCATTTAGTCTCATTTGGGTCACGCTACTCACTTAGCTTTTGCGATGAAGTCTGAGGAAGTAAACTGACTGTTCAAGCCAAATTCCCAACGCACTATATCTAGAATCAACCACATGACTACCGCCCGTTTCCTTATCATTTAAAATGTAGTATTATTCTGATTTCCGGATCCCCTTCTATTATTTAATTCATATTTTTGTTTAACCCAGCATTGTTATATTAATAGTCAAAAGAATAGGATTCAAACTCTTAATTCCTGTCGGATGATATTCTAAATAAGCGTCTGTCAGGTGTGCATCTTTTTAAAATTTAAAAAATATCTTAGATGTCTGTGATTTATTAATTGGTTTCGCGACCGCATGCTTGTAAGGACATTTATATACCATTTATATTTGGCAGTGCACTTACGAATTTTATTTTACTTTCAGCTATCTGGGACCTCCTGTTGACATGTGGGCATTAGGGGTTCTTCTTTTTTACCTTCTGGAAGGATTTCTGCCCTTTCGAGGTCGAGCCGTCGGCCAGCTGCGTAAAACTATATTGGAATGCCAGCAGGTGAAAATCCCACTGCACATTTCCGCATCGGCGAGCAATTTAATAAAACAACTCCTTCGTAAAAATCCACTGAGCCGCCCCATGGCGGCTAAGATCATTAGCGATGCCACAAGCCCCTCAGCAGCATTTCGAGCAACGCCTGTGACTGAAACACAAAATGGTTCGCATGCCAGAAGAACGGAGCCATGGTTGAGTGGACAGGTTTTTCCAAAGGCCTACCCACGTTTTATGATAAGCTCAATTGTGCGTTGTTTATTCTGTGTTTTTTTGTACTTTATACACACGAGAGAATCGCAAGTAACAATTTTCTACTGAAAGTCCTGAAGGATTTTTATAGTTTAATATATAACAGCACCCTTTATTAGCTAATATGATGGTAAGCTCCATAAATATATCATACTCTATCTCGCATTTGTATTAAAGACCAGGGGACTCACAATTAAATGTAGTCGATACCTAGGAAATAGGGAAATCTCCTGAAGAAGCTAAGTCCGCCATCGAATATGCTATGAAGCTTTTTAACTTAAAGTACTACAAACGCTTTTTATTCAATAGTCTTTCTCAGTCAGTCTGACTCTATGAATTAAAAATGTGTTTCAAGGTTCATTTTATATAAGTGGCCAAAAGAATTGCTAGATGAGAAACGACATCTACAGCTCTTGCAAATTTTGGAACTACTTTCTGAAGCACAACCTTTCGGACGCCCTTGACAAGCACATTTATGATCTTCGTATCATCGAATTAACCCATAGCGAGCTCGATATTAATTTTTCCCAGCATCATCCATTAAAAACGGCGAAAGTGTATGCAGTCAATTCATCCATGCGTTTAAGCCTTTTTAAGGAATCATCTGAGGTTACGGTTTTGTAACTTATGTTATCAAGACGTCTGAAGACACTTGTGGCAGTTTTCGCTTCACAGTGAGACACTTTTTGAACAAAGAGGAGTCGTGCTACGAATGGTAGCCCGATGTATGAGCATTGGAGTAGAAACACTTTATATCAGATTGGCAAAACTGACAGATGCGGTGTGAGAAGTTGACGATGAAGGGTTCCCCAGAGCAGATTTGGGGAAAAACTTTGTCCACAGACAAGTGTCAGAGCATTAAATAAACAAAGTTGAACATAAATTAAATGGGCGTACAGGAGCATCACTCGCAGCGCCTTGGTTTTTATGAAACTGACATTCTCCCGCGACTCCCCTTTGCGGTCCGCTGAAGGCATACCGGATAAAAGACTGAGACAGGCCTACCATCTCCTACATTTGGCATGGCGCAATGGATGTTTGGTCATCTTAATTTTGCGGCCAAAGTCTCGCCCAAATAATAATTCCTACAAATTAAGTCCCTGACGCATTAATTACATGAAGTTCGACTCATATAAAATCTACGATATTTTTATGTAATTTAGCTCTTAACATCGATTTCACAACAACTAACGGAAGACTTGACGAAACTACTGACTGGACGCCAGGACGCCAGAACGAGATTAATAGGTCCCTGGAGTCGAAACATCTGTTCTAGTGCTTACTACACGGACTAAAAACCTATTTTATTTTCTCCAAAATAATAAATGGTATTCCCGCGGGCTAGTCCCATCAAGTTTTGTTGCCAAAATGGTCCTTTAACGAATAAAAAACTCATAAGTCACAGAGCGTCAACCCAAGTCCATGTGTTCGTTATGTCGCCGACAGTTTTGTTGCTGTAAAAATAACTTCCACCTTTAAAATTACTTAACTCAGTTGCCTCGAATACCGCTGACGTTCAATTGGGCACCTGCAAACTGCAGTAGTCAGAAAAGCCACCAACGTAAAGCAAACTATAAACTGCAATAAGGATCGCCCTCTGCCTTTTAAACGTCGCCATGCGTGAACTGTATCCCAAAGAATCGAAACATTTCAGCACGCCAGCAAATATGCAATCTGAGCATCTACACATGCATAACCTCTGCATAGCTAACAGATGCCCAAACTACAGGCTGTCCCAAAATGTATACAAATTTTAAATAATTTTAAACTTGGTGTTTATTATAATCTTATTATTTCAAAAATGTAAAAATATTTAAAAGTATCATTTTATTATGTTTCCCTGCATTTTACTATTGCAACAGTGGCTGAAGTGAGAGAAACCATTGAACAAGAATGCACCCAAATACCAAAGGAATTGTTTCAGTGTGTGCGCGATTCCATTGCTTCGCGCTGTCAGCAGTGTCATGATCAAAACGGACGTCAGTTTGAGTAAATTCAGTGAAAAGAAACAATAAAATTATATTTATCAATATTTTTTTACATTTTTAGACTGAAATTATGTTAAACACCAATTTTAAAATTGTGTTAAATATGTATACATTTTTGGGATACCCTGCATGTAACGAGAAAAGCCGGCGCCATGCAAACATAATGCGGTGAACAGAAAATAAATAGTAATTCTGGAAGACAGTCCGCTGCAGTAAAGAGTCCGCGAGGTGATAAGTCGACTGTATCAACCAGCCAGAGTATATGTAAGTATCGAACTGAGAAAAAAACGTAAAGAAAACAAATTGTTTTGACAAGGAATGTAACAATGCTAAGAAAATAGAACAAAAACTGCAGACCCATGTAGTCGAGCGGAGATTATCATCTTGAAAGCTCGATCCGAACTCTCCACTTGCAGAGCAGAGTTAAGCGATGTCTACGCTTTGGTACTCAGATAGCATAACTTCTATATCGGGGCAACTCGAGGACGGGACACCTTTTACTCGGGGCGCAATATAAGGATGTCAGCTCCATCGGCAGGCAGTTTGATCATTTTGCAGCTGGTAAAGTCCTGTATACACAAAGACAAGGACAAAATGCCACACAGGACTTGAGAACTGCGTGCAGATATGGCCAGACGACGAACTCAATCAAAGAGCGCGGTAGGGAGTCATCAGATAGAAAATAATCCAACAGAGGCCCATCCATCCTACAGCAATTCAGTAATTTATTACGCACACAATTTTCAACGTCATCAAATATCAACCAAAAGGCCAAAAGAGCGAAAAAAGAGCAAACTCAAATAATGTAAGGCCGAGTAGGTCGAACGCTACGTGCCCGTCTGTTCGGCTTTATGTCTGTAATGCCTTGAAAATGGTGATCTTACCAAGCTATCGTAAATATCAGCACTTCAAAGATTTTTCCGGTAAGCTCTCTTTTTTCGAACTGTTACATTTAGCACGGGCGTATCATCATATCGCAAAATGTTTACTCGTCACGATTTCTTCGATTTATTTTAGCCTCTGCGGATGCATGCTGTAATAAATCTTAGTTTTTCTTCTCTGTTTCTCTAAAGCCACATTGGTAAGGTGCGTTTAGACAATTGCTAAGCAAGCTGAGACAAATAGTTTCTGTTTATTATATGAGATAAAACTTGAAAATTTCATTTTTTACTACCTTAAACATCCTTTGTGAAAATGAGTCAATTTATTCAGTAAATTATCGACACTTGATTTCTCAATTAATTTACTCATCTTCCTAAAGAACGCCTTTCCTTGAAATTACATTTCTTGGGATGCCTGCCTGCCAGTTTTACAAGAAATAACCTGATAAATACATGCAAATAATGAAGGAGAAAGTTCGTGCTCCAGGTATTCGCATGAGTAAAGAAGAAAGATGGTCAAGCACTGAATCGATTTGATCATTAATCTGAGCTTTCGAACTCTTACAGAAGTCCATCGTCAGAGATAAGAGACAGCAATTAAAGAAGGCCTAGTTATAGCGTTTGCACAAAACAGTTAAAGTTTGAACGTGTAGAAAATTAATAAGTGTCTGGTGGGGGCGCCGATTAGCTACTGCGGACAATGTCAGTCTGCGTAAGTTGGTTGGTTGGTTGGTAGCCCATGTTGGATCAGGGGTTCCCGCCGGAGTCCAAACTGGGTGCAGTTGGGAGGCGGAGAAAAGCCGCGACCTCAGCCGGCTTGAGCCAAAGGTCCTCGGGGGTGAGTTGGGTGCCTGGCCGGGAACTGCAGACGAAGAGGTGACGGCAGTCATGCGGCGAGATTCCACAGTCGGGACAGCAGTCGGGTATAGTAGGGTCCAGCCGGTGTTGGTACTGGCGAAGGAGCATGCAGTGGCCGCTGCAAAGCTGCGCGAGGGTACAACGAGTCACCCGTGGGAGATGCCGTTCCGAGGTGGCAATCGGAGGTGGAAAGCCACCCAGGAGGTCCGGGGAGTGGTAGCTAGATATTGCGTCCACAGCTGCTCTCTGGTGAAGGCGCTGGTAGCCTGTCTTGATGGCGGAGCCATCAACGGGTAGGTCTGAGGGAGACGAGGCGACAGCTGCCTTGTGGAGACCGCGGATAGACGTCCAAACGTTACGGCTAGGCTCGGGAGCGTGACAACGATGGTGGTTCGGATGGCCAGGTTGTGAACAGGCCCACCAGAACTACTGACTAAGGAGTTTGTTGCGTGCGGCAACCGGCAGGACAGAAACCTCCGCATGAAGGTGATCGATGGGCGATATTTTATAGCAGCCCGTGATCGTGCGGAGGGCACCGTTCTGTGCTGACTGAAGGCGGCGGAGGCTGGAGGAGCTGATTGTGGGAGACCAGATTGATGCCGCATAATTGAGGTGCGGCTTGGCCATTGCATTGAATGTGGTCGTCAGCAACTCTTTCGCGCAGCCCCAGGAAGTGCCCACGAGAGCCTTGAGGACCTTGGTGCAACTGCTCACTTTGCTTGCAACATCCCTCGCATGCTCTGCGAACGTGAAGAGTGGATCTAAACGGACGCCGAGGAGCTTGAGCTTTCGGACCAGCGGTAAAGCCTCACCGTTGACGATGCTATCCGGGTGGCGATTGAACTCTTTCGGATCCAGCGTAAAAACAGTGACGGATGACTTGGCAGCCGAGATCGACATCCCGCGCTGAGTGAGGTAGTCCACAATATTAGGCATGAATTCCGAGAGGACCTGTGCAGCCTGATCAATGTTATGGTGCTGGCAGAAGAAGATGACGCCATCCGCGTATGATACCACTTTGAAGGGTGCCGGAGGGAGTGGGAGGTCCCGCATGTAGATGTTAAACAGCGTCGGGCTGAGCACAGAGCCTTAAGGAACACTGCAGGTCTGCTTACGGGGCTTTAAGAGAGTGCCGCGGAAAAGGACATGATCGTGGCGGCCACGGATGTAAGCCGCCAACCATCGAACCAGGCCAGTCGGGACGTTCAGGGAGACCAAGTCCCGCAGGAGCTGATCATGGCGGACGCAGTCAAAGGCTCGTAACAGATCAATTGAGACTGCCACGGTCCGCGAAGCGGGCTTCTGTTGATTGAAGCCCTCGAGGATGGCCTCGCTGAGCTCGAAAAGAGCCGTTGTTGTACCACGACCCGACCTAAAACCATCTTGGTGTTTGGACAGATCCGCTGCAGACGTCAAAATTGGAAGGAGAAGTCGTTCCAAAATTTTCGCCAGTGGACTGAGAAGGGCGATTGGGCGATAGGACGTCGCTTGACTGGGGTCCTTGCCAGCTTTGACCAGGGGAATGATGGTGGACTGGCGCCAGCAATCGGGGATGATTGAACTAGCCAGCGACAGATTGAAAATGGCTGCCAGGTAGGCAGCCATCTTGGGGCCGATATGGCGCAAATGGATAGGAGCCAGGCCATCCGGTCCTAAGGTTTTGGAGACTTTCGTTTTCCTGACGGCGGTGAGGATAGCATCGGCCGAGAAGGAAAGGTCCGAAGGCAGGGCTTTATGGAAAAGGCGAAGGAGGGGGCGCTGGCTTTTGGGACTGGGAGGCGAGCCGGGCGAGAACAGCTTGTTCATCTTCGCGGCGATCGTACCGTTGTTGGAGATGAACTTGCTGGCCCCGAAGCTAATAGACTGGTTGGGTGTGTCAGCCTGGGGCTTGGTCAAATTGCGTAGAAGTTTCCAGGTGGTGCGTCGCCACGGAAATTACAATCTGCAACTTTTTCACGCCAACGTTCCCGTTTGTCATCATTGACGGTCTTGGTTATCAAGCCGTTGAGTTCGCCAATACGCGGGTCAGTTGCGTCTCACGCTCGGATCTCGTCTCGCTCTCGTTCCAGTCGGGAGGCTTCGCTTGGGTAGTTTTGGCGGAGTATGAGAATGCGACCGTTCGGTATATGGTGGCTTGCTGCTGCCAGAAGCAGCTGACGAACGGCTCGCTCCGCCTTGTGGAAACAGGTGGGGCGCAGTAGCTGATCGGTTCCCGCTTCACATTCCGCGGTGAACGCTGCCCAGTCAGCTCTCTTGAAGTTGATAAAATGCCTGTTTGGAGCCTTGATACGGTCGGCAGAGGTGGCAAATTCGAGCACAATGGGGAGGTGATCGCTCCCTAGGCTGATTTCCGTGCTCCAGGTGGTGGAGACTACCAGACTGAGACTGGCAGGGGAGACATCGGGAGAGCTGGGAGCACCGTTGAGGACTGCGAAGGGAGCTTGCTCTAGTTCATCCGCCAGGACTTCTCCCAGGGAATCGGCCGCCAAATTGGAGCACCACAGGTCGTGATGGGCGTTGAAGTCACCTAGTACCAAACTGTCACCAGAAGGTAAGTAGGGAGCGATAGAGGCGGTGAAACCTGGAGGACAACGGGACGTTGGAGGGATGTACACGTTCACGACGGTTAGCGGCGCCGGGCCAATGTTTAGGGAAATGGCTAGTATTTCCGTGGGATCGGCATCAAGCAGAGGTAGCTGGTGATGGGCAGTGGATTTTTCCACCAGGAAGGCAAAGCCTCCACCTTTGTTGTGGCCGCGGTCGTGACGGACAGTCGTGTAGTCGGCACAAGACGGGACCTTAGTGGAGTTAGACCACTTTGTCTCTTGGATAGCCCCCACAGCTATGCTGTGCGAACGCATGAAGGCCAGGAGCTGGTCAAGCTTGGTAAGTAGGCCGTTGGCGTTGAACTGGAGGATCTTTAGATCAGGCGGTGAGGCAAGGTCGGGGACCAGAGGCTTTGGGTTCAGGCCCAGGCGGGCTGGAGGCGTGGAGACCGGCGGGGGCACGGGACAGCTCGGGCACGCGAAGGCGAGCGACTAATTGGCAGCTTTGGCGAGGTCACTGCAGCGGAGATGGCACCAACCATTGCAGGAGCCGCAACGTACAGACCAGTCGCGGTGGCCCAGGCGTACTCGGCAGAACGAGCAGTACCAGAGAGGTCCAGGGTTGGCCTCAATACCGGCGGCAAGGAGGACGAGTCGGTGCAGCGTGGCCGGGAGGGGCTGCTCCGTCCTCAAAAACACGGGTTGGGCTGAGGGGGGGGGGGTGATCCAACGTAGGGAGATGGGTGTAGCAGACCTTGGCCGCCGGGATAGCGGGTGGGAACGCGGTCGAAGAAGTTTCTGCTGCGTTCGGCGTAAGTGGGCGCGGTCGGTGTGTTGGGTAAGGATATTTACAAAACAACTTTTAAGAATCATCAGGTCGTGAGGGGTAAGCAACCGCGATAAAGGGGGGGGGGGTGGGGAAAATTATAGCAATATACGTTGATCAACAGTCAGTGATTTCTACGTTCATCGGCGCGTCAGCAACGAAAATGGGACAATTATAGAGTTTGTGTGCCTACTTAACTGTGACGTACATCTGGCTGTGTTTGTACGAAATTAGGCGAGGCTCTGTACGACGGCGCCAATTAGACACATCGGTTGACTGAATTCCCGTCCGTGGATCAGATTTCAATTAATTCTCTGCTCGTCTTGTTTCCTGCGTGGTCGAGTACCTTCACGGCCAATAATTTGAACTCTTGGCCTGTTTCGTAGGTGTGAGTTGGAACTTGTGATACTTCGTCGCCTCGTCGCACGGCCGACTTGTGTTCACGTATGCGCGATCCGAGCATGCGTTCAATTTGGCCTGTAAAATTGCAAGGACAGCCTAGGCATGAGATACGATACACTACTCCAGATTGTTCATTCGGCATAAGCCGGTCTTTTATTTTCATCACCCTGCTGCGCATGGTAGCCTTGGGTCAGTGTGCAATTCCAACACCTAGTCCTGCAGCGATGCGCTCAGTCGCTTCTGAGACGTCCTTGATGTATGACAGAGCATGCCATATCCTCGATGGTTCTTCTGTTTTGGTCCTCCGGGGCCGAACGAGTAGGGATTGGTTTATAAATGCTTTCGAATAACCGTTCCGCATAAATTGGTCGCGAAAATATCGAGCTTCGCGCATTTTTTCCTCCAACCTACTGACGTGAGTCTGTATCCGATCTCGCCTACTTGTGCAGACTGACATTGTCCGCAGTGGCCAATCGGCGCCCACGCTAGACACTTATTAATTTTCTACACGTTCAAACTTTAACTGTTTTCGGCACACGCTATAACTAGCCCCACTTTTATTGCTGCTTCTTATCTCTGACGATGGACTCCTGTAAGAGTTCGAAAGCTCAAAATAATAAACAAATTGATCCGGTGCTCGACCATCCTTATTCTTTACATATGCAAATGAAAATAGGGCTGCGAATACTATCAGTCCTCTTGGTCAAGACCACCATACCAACTTCAGTTTATGAAATTCACCGAAATTTTAATTATTTTTTACAATCAAACAAAACAACACAGATACATCCAATCTGCTTCCTCCTAAGAGTGATTGAGCACATGTAAAAACGCGTCATCAATAATGCTGCAAATTTATTCCAATACTGTATTGTATGGCTGAAATGTGTTTTTTTTAAATTACGAAAATGTATTGTACATTACTTTTTTACGACGATAGCAATCGTTCATGCAAATAACTAGGCTAGGACAGTTCAGTTCAGTCTCTCTGAGGGAATGCAGGTGTGTACCTTTAAACTCATTATTTGTGTACATGCGTGTTGTGATATCGAACTATAGTACTTCAGCTTATTGGCGATGCCAAATGACACGCGCCAGTGGGAAGGAACAAAGGAAAAAAAGGCAGGCAGTGATGAACCTGCCTGAGGGGGCTCTACACTATTTTGAAAGGGAAGGGGACCTCAGAGATCACGGGAGTCATCACCGACGTGTGAAAGACTCGGCCAGATTCGCCCTTACTGACTGAAGATGCCTCCGGCAAGGTAGCAAAAGCAGAAGTACCCGGCACAATCGTCGACATTCCATTGCGGATCGAACCAAGAGGGAATGTTTAGCGGCCACGTTGACGGGGATCGTCGTAGTTCGCACAAGGTCAAGGAGGGAAGACGGCAAAGACCTTCGCCTGAGTATGATTATGTGAAAGCGTAAGCGATGGATTATGTATGCTGAACATATTTATAATTTAGAAGTTGATATACTTCCGATCAACAATCGGCAAGACAGTGGACTCGTGGCTCAATGGTTAGAACGTTTGCCTCTGACCGGCAAGACGCGAGTTCGAAACTCAAGTGTGGCAGCAATTTCAGCGGCTACACTAGAGTCGGCTTGCCCTAGCTGATGACGGCCAATAAGACAGAACTAGCTGTTTTAGGGTTGCCCTACCTTTGCCAGCATACTACTACTATAATATTTATAATTTTCTGGGCACCAGGATGACATTGGTAGGGTGGTATTGTAGAGAACAATACGTTATCGGTCCAACTTCCACTAAAAGACCTCTAGAGATTCTGACATAACGATATTCAGAAGTAGAGCATTCTAAGTTTCGACCGTTCTCCTGAAGAAAAAGAACTTCCGAATGTTTTGCCTGGCATAGTCACACGTAATCTGAGAAGAAGACCTCTCGAGTTAGTTTTTATTGTAAAGTCACAGATATTTCCGGACACAAGACAGCAGTTTTGAGCACTTTAGATGCGCAATGTTAGTATCGGCCCACCACCACGTACCTCTATGGAACACAAAGAAGACATAGAGAAATGAGACCCACAACAGAGCGGGACAAGTAAGTTCCGTTAGCGGTCGATGAACGTTCATCACCTATGTGGAGATTAGGCAGCCGTGTTTCATAGGAAAGTGAGCCCTGTCCAAAGACAAGGTTGCTTGGACGACTTTGAATCTTTTCGGGGATGCTGAAGTCTTTCGTGTTCCAGGGTCTCCCAGCTTGGATAGTGGACCCCATTTGCGGCAGCACGAAGGTTCAGAATATCTAAGCAAAGAAGTGGTCATCAAAGGCAGGGAAGGGCCGTAGGGAACCGACATCGCAGACTTGGCTAGCTTTGAACAGTGATAGGAGGCTTTCAGTTATCCAAATTTCCAAGTCCTTATCGGCGTCCACTACTTGCAGTAGTATGTCAGTCAGCGGGTAAACCGTGAGGTTAGAAGAACTGGTTTTTCCGACTCATCTGATATTGCAATCTTTTCCACTGAACGGCAAAAGCTATTCCATTAACAATTTTTTGGAGTCGGTTAAGGATTGCCTGCAAATGTTCTTCGCCATTTGCAGTGCGGATGACGCTTCAAAGTTTAATATTACCGGCAAAAAACAGCGATATCGCAACCCAGTTTGCTGAAATAATCGTTGACATACCTAATAAACAAAACAGGGCGGAGAACGGAGTCTTGGGGAACAACATTCTCAACCGCAACCTTCGTCAACTGCTTGTCACTGGCATGGACAGTATGATGGCGGCCGATTAGGAAGTTTTGTATCCACTTTAGACGCCTATGCAGCTGAGTTCGTAAAGAATGCGATGATGAGGCTCGCTTTCGAAGGCCTATTGGGAATCAGTTAAGACTGCATGCACCGTGTATGCTTTATCTACTGCCCTAGTCCGCCGTTCTAGACAGTGGAGCAAATTGGCGACGCGGAACCTACCTCTGCGCAATCCGTGCTGCAAATAGGAAAGTGGATAGTTTTGTTCTAGGAACTGCATTCTGTGTTGCTTCAAAATTTTTTCCATCATTTTACAGCAAGTTAAAGTAAGGCTGACCAGTCTATAGTTTTTTGCGGAGATTCTACTTCCACTCTTACCGAGGGGTGTAATCCACGTGGATCTTCAATCGGCTGATAGACATCCAGTCTCGAAGGATGTTTGAAAAAGCACGACATAGTTTTTTTACTAACTAATTTGTGACCTCCTCCAAGGTCCTCGCCGATACCTCATCGGTACCCGGTGATTTTGATCCCTTTAGCCGTACATTGAACAGTCTCGACCATTGTATTCAATTCGAAGTCCCTCGCAAGGTAGTCGTATCCCCTTTCCTTGGTGAAAACCGGCTGAAAAACTTCCGGAAGATTATCAGCTTTCGCTTCGTATTCAGTAAAGTTTTAACTCTCGGCGGTTCTTGTTTCACGTATTCTGGTAACTGTGAAACAATTCTGCGTTCACAATGATAAGGTTAAGTACGTCCTCTTCAATATTCCGTCTTGTGCTGAGAAGAAGGCCTTTGACCCGATTTCGGTGAATTTTATATGCACTTAGATTTGGAGGATTCCAGTCCGCAAGCAATTTCTTCAAGAGACATCGTTTTTTGTTTGTCTATATTTTTAAGGCCTATGTAAGCTATCGAGTACTTTTAAAAGTCAGTTTCTGGCAAACATGTGTTTTCAGCAACTCGTCATCAGGCCAAACATTTGCAGGGGAAAATGAAAGCATGGGAATATTTACGGAACCATTGATTACTGTTGGTCAACTGTTTCCTCGAAAGCGGACAGTGGTTTACGGTGAGCCTATGCAATATGTCCCAGAACGTCTCCCAGACCTCCGTTATGCTGCGTGCGCTCGGCCCTCATTCGATCGAAGTTTTCTTGCCAAATATTTCTTCTGACTGGCGTTGGTCTTTCGGTTATCAAAAAAGCGGTACTTCCACAGCACGATGACATGGTAACCTTTACCTAACAGAGATAGGTATGACACTTCATCAATACTGTCCTACGATTTGGTTAGGACGAGGTCCAGGCAAGTGGGCTGTTGGCCTTTACGCTCCCTAGTTAAAACGTGAAGGGTTGCATGAGGAATAACTTAAGCGTCATGTTCAGATGGCAATCGTCAAGGGCCAATTCTGAGTCAAGTGCGTAGACCGAGCTCAAGTCAACGATAGGTTTGTCAAGGTCACCCATGCTCAGGATATCTGACGGTGTAGCAATCTTTTCTACCTCTTCTAACAAACAAGTCTCGGCCATGGGATCCCTTCGCGACTGTTGGTATAGTGTCAGAAGGTCGACTGTTTATTAAACCTGGTACTTAAATGGATAGGCAAATCGCCTCTGAATTACACGCTTATTTATTTGTCTTGTCCAAAACTCTAATTCCTTTTTTCAGGTACTTGAGTACGCCTTCTCCTTTATACCCGTCCCTTTCCTAAACAGCTAGTAGCCAAGCGTACTTACCTCACGGTCGACCATATGTGGGGACAACCAGGCTTTGGTCAAATAAATTATATCTGGAGATAGTTACAGAGGTGGATCTTCAGCTCATCGAGCTTCGACAACGTGCTCTGCGTATTGGCCTGCATGAAGGTTATTGTTCAGTTTGCCTGGGTGTGTATATGAAAAGGCTCAACCTTTTTGTTGATACAGTAGTCGCCAGCTATTAGGCTGACCTCGGGCCCAGACCAAATTTGACTTAATAAGCGGTGGGCGCACTAACCGGAGAGTTCTAGTTATTGATTAGCAAACGCAGGATGGGCACTATACATTACATACGTACTGTAGTATGTGAAGAGCTTGGTTATGTACAAGAAAAGAATGCTTTTTGTGTGTGTCCACAGCGCTGCGGTTCGGGCACGTTAGCCTTTTGCGCGTGCGGCTTTCTCGTGTTGGGGATTTGTCCTCCTGACCCCTCATGTCTGCTGCCGTCCGAACAGCGTGTCGCAAAATTTAACTTGAAAAATGAAAACAAATCATATCCAGCATCTTTTTTTGCGTAAGACTAGTCAAAATTATGTAATCAGTTGCGCACGCAGGGAGATGAGAATCTCACTCTATCTTGTTGGAAAACTGGACTTTGCAGCCGGCGACTGGACTTATTAGCCAGCGGATTTTGCAATGTAAAATTCCGTCCTTAGCTCATTTGGGCGACCTATTTGGGTGGAGCCTATTAACCGTGGGCTTAATAACCGGCGACTACTGTAGGTCGAATAAGCGGTCATCCACAACAACCCTGTCCAGGAAAGGAGGGTGGACGTTGGATTACTTGATTATTGTAAATAAACGATTTTTTTCTTTTCGCTGGGCCTCTCTCTCCGTTCGATTACAGGTTGACGACTTTTCAGCCGTCCCATAGGTGAGAAGTCCTATTGAAAATAAACGACGGGTTTGGAACCTTTTATCCTAAAGCGTCTAGATGTTATGAGTCTGGCTTGCAGGGTACTGAGCAAAATAATTTTAACATGTGTGGGACGAGTTAATTCAGATGGGCTGTCTGGCCGCATGTGAATAAGAGGCGTCCGCTATCGTCTATGGGCATTGTTTCTGGAACTAGATAAGTCCATGTTTGGCCAAACATTTAGCTGCGCCCTGGAATAAATGTCGCAGGATTTCCTCTACAGTACGGACAGTAAACTGCGAAACATGGCAGAAAAAAATATCACAGAGACTGTCCCTGTGAATTTAATTAGCAAATTAAACAGGCCACTCTATGAGGAGACATAGCTCTATCGGCATCATGGTCATTACCGACTGACCGCACGTGTCCGTGTATATCGGTAAGCGTGACAGCAAGCATCTTGAGAAGACAGCTGACAACTCCTGCTTCTGCTCATGTTGCCCTTAAACGGACTGATAAGTCCGAGTTAAACTTGACTCAGTATCTTTCAGACACGCGCGGCAATTAAAACACCGTTTTCACGATCACCCTGTTATGTGACTGATCACGTTAAGAAATCCACTCACTTCATCCACTCACTTATCCAATTTTTGCATTAGCAATCACTTCGGCTTCACCAAAGACATCCCTCATCCCTTATTTAATGCATAACCCTCTGATGTTTTTTTTAAATGTCGGACGATTTCCTTCATACAAGAATGCAAGATTTCCTTTCCCATTTTAGCCGGACGTTCACCCGCCCACAGATAGCTGCCTCAAGCAGGCTGGAACAGGCAATAGTTCCTCTCTTCTCCTGCCTTCCGGACTTCAGGACACCAGTCGTCAGTTTACCGAACTCAAAAACATCGACGAATCTCGAAACCAGTTGACAGTGCCCAGCTTCATTGACATTTTTGAAAGTAGACGGGAAAGTACCGTTAGTCAGAGAAGTAGCAGCATGCCAGACGCAACCGTGCGTCAGTCGGAAGACGAGGCCGTTCGGCTGCTCTTACATATGGGGATTTCTACTGCACAGACTTCATAGGTGAAGTTCATCTGAGCCAGTACAAACTTCTTGTTTATTGTGTACAAATATTTAAACAAACAGCAGCCTAATTGCCGCGGGGCACTTCCAATTTTTCATCCTCCATGCCACGTTATACTACAGCATGACTTCATATTTTCTAGGAAGATTCTAGCAGAATTTTAGATCCGTGAGCAAGTGTTTGCAGAATAATATTCCACATGATACATGTAGTGTACGACTTTTCTTTCATCTAGAGGTTTTCTTTTCATTGATTTCAATTCTATTCATCTTTTAAATATGGGTCGATAAAAGCATGCGTGATCAGAACTATAATTCACAGCAAAATTAGGCCACAAAAACAAATTCATCTTGCAAGTAGACTTCACCAAAAGACCGAAAAACCCATTTGAAAAGCATGTGACTTCAAAACAGTTCCAGCGGATTTGTTTATATTGAGCAATGGTGCTCATGCAAGCATTCAGGAAATCAAGTTAGGCGAACGTATGTCTTCAATTAGTCATCATCAGGAGATTACAATAGTATAAGGAAATGTCGAGAGAACAAAAGTTTACGCAACCAATCAGTAGTAAGTAAGTGGGAGAGATTTTCAGAGGTCAATGGGTCCAATAATTATTTTATTTCATCCCGTCATCACGGTCTCGCATGGTGGTAAGGGGTGTGAGGACGCATACTGTCACTGTCTCGTCACCGTTTTGTGGCGTGGGGTAGAAGAAGCCGTATGGACGCATGGTGGGTTCTTCTTCGGCCAACGGACCTTTAATGGCTGTAAAAACGCCTTCTGCACGCATCAGATCGGGTTAATTAGCCGTATGGCGAATGCGTCTGCCGTCGGAAGTATCTGCTGACGTAGGAACTTGGAGTGCTTTGTTGGCATTTTATAAATGCCTCGGAACGCGTGGTTGACGTCTACCCGGTGCCTGCTGTCAATCAAGTGAACCAAAAATAGCGTTAGATGTGGACTCCTCGGTTTAACCGGGCAATATTGTGTCCTCGCATGTGCTTGGATAGCCGTCTAATTGTTCGAGCAATTTAACCTTTCCCCTATAGGACCAAGTAAAGGCGTATTTGCACTGTAAGAGTTTTGAGTCACGGACTAGTGCAACCGTTCCCTAGTCGGGTCGGATGCCGGAAGGTAGACACCGCATTGTCGTCTTTGTCCCACGGATTGAGGCTAACCTACTTAATGAGGTCAGCCTACTGAAGCGGGAATCTCATTGGACGGATTGAGGTCAAGCCACTGTTGGTTGACGCCAGAATGGGGGAGACTTGGTGCGTATATTAGGGTGCGCGTCAGTTGCGTCTGACAGCAGTGGCGGTCGCCCATCCGTTTGCGCATGCCTCGAGGCACGCGGGAAAACTGCTTGCTTGCGAGGTCCTGAGCTCTGAGTGACCTCGTCTGTTGCGTCAAGAGTTAGGAGGGCGTCGGTCAGACACGACCATTGCAAGTGTTCCCTCCTAGACCGCAGTTTGTCGATGAAAGAGATTGAACGTAGGAAGATTAGTGAAGCATAGGGAAGGAGGTACGTACCAACGGTAGATTTCGAACAGCTGGTGTTCGTGTGGCTGGCTTGCGGGAGCCAGGTCAGTGCCGCCAGTGCCGCTTAGGAGGAGGAATGGTCATTTCACGTCCGCTTGGGCCACTGGGTCTGCGTGCTGGTAGGAGAAAATTTCTCGACTACGCATGCATCTGCATATTGTAGGAGATTGGTCATCTCGACTACGTGGGAGGGAGCCAGGTGGGTTGCATTAAACCTTGACGGCAAGTCAGTATGCCGTGTTAGTCTACGCTACGAGAAGGAAGGGATACTGTTGGCATCAGAAAAAGAATCCGAGTTTGGAAAGGAGGTCTGGGTATTCCCACTCATAGCGGGAAACTGCTCCGTGGGATGGGGAAGGAACCAGAGCATAGGGTCAGTGGGCTGTGAGCGATTGAGCATCTCCCTCTTGCTACACGACAGGATGTCGATGCAGAAAGTCTCCGTATCGCAGTCGCATCAGATGACACAGGAAAAACTCAATTGAAGGCGAAGGAAGTTTGAAAATTATTGAGTCCAGCCACATCAGAAATCACGACTGCAGATCACCAAATACGCAGGGGCCCGTCGGAAAGTCGCCAACTACGCAGGGACATGTCGGAAACTCAGAAAAATACGCAGAGACAGCAATGCAGGGACAGCAGGCCAAATCAGAAATTGCGTGTTATATCACGTCGGGGTAACCAATATCGCAGGGGGTTGAGTAAGTTAAGCCCTAGCAACTGCGATCTTCAGACCATGGTTACTTAGTAGAGGAGAAGTCAGTGGAGGCCAGAATAGAAGGAATAGTTAGGTGTGTACACAAAGGAACGAAGAATAGATGGGAAGAAGTTTGACTTCGGAGCACACATCATTCCGCTGGAGCGCAGTGGTCCTAAGTGACGTCTGGCGGCCGAGAGTGGGGAAAAAGAGACATGTTTGAGTGGTGCTTGGGCAGCCACGAGAACCTAGACGCACGTATGTGTGTCTGAGTGGAAGTAGGTCAAGTCTGACCTTGAGGCAGTTGGCCTTGAACAGTGACGCCGGACAAAGCAATGGAGGGCGCCGGACGGCAAAAACCACTACTGATTACTCATGCGAAGTGTGCATGACTGTCAGTAGGTGGTTTGTGCCTCACACGATTACCACTTGGAGTTGACGCTTGAGTTCTGGTCAACTAGCCATTTTCTGGGCGGCTGAAAACGCCTGTTGACGTAGGCTTTAAAGACGCCTTTACTGGTGCCCTGTAAACAACCTTACAGGCTTCATTGTCATGTACAGTGTGATTTCTATTGACTAGGTAGGCGAGTATAGAATTCGAATTCTATCTATTTTGAACTCTACCTCATTAAGCAGATATGTTGCCATGCTCTCTTTCCCAGATGCCTCGTTATGCGGTCTATGTATCCCGCTCTACAATAGCAAGTAAGTGAGCGGGTGTACATTGGTGGGTGGTTTATATTTCTCAAACGTATGGTGGGAGAGTTTAAGACGGATATTCGTAACTGCACTACGGATAAAGTGCTAGTGATAACAGTCAGACGCGTTGTCTTGTTTACAAACCCTGTCCACAACTCACTCGTTCATCCTTAATGTAACTGTGGAGGCTCGATTATGAACGCATCGAACGCATCCCATTGCTACTT
>JAYGXS010000460.1:0-26166 GCA_036362985.1 Ligula intestinalis
ATAATAGGAACGACCTCTTTTTGCTAGCCTGTGCGAATATCACCTGCTGCTGACCTTCACTTTCCACCTTCCGACACGAGATAATGCAACGCGCAGGTACCCCCGATTGCGGTGATGGCAACTGGTGGACTGCGTTCTCGTCTGGAAACGGGATCGACAGGATGTGCTTGAAAACAAGGTAGTCTGTGAAGTCGATGGCTGAGCGAATCTCCATCTCATAATTTAAATGACGAAGTTCCGCTGCAACCCCATAATAAACCACGAAGTAAGTGGCCACCAGCTGAGTTAAATACTCCTCTGCTCGTCGCTTCCATTTCAGTAATCAAGTGCCCGATACCATGAATAATTGCAATTTCTTTGCGACAAAGCCACCATGGAGGTAGTAATGCCACCTAAAAAGCGTCATCCTCCCGTCCTTACGTCGTAGATATCCGGATTTGCTTGACGAAAACGACGCTTATGGACAAACTTACAATTACGTTCTAGGAGATGGGTTAGCACTGATGTGTAGTTCCGTATTTCGAGTATAAGACAATCGTCCATGGCCACAAGCCGAAAGGGATTTGTGAATCTGTGATACGCACAGAAGCACCCCATTGCTTAACGCTGCTGCCAATATCTTCGCAAACATTTTCAACCGTCTTACTGGCCATCAGGAATACGGACTTCGTCCGGAAAGCTAATACAGTTTTCGATTTTGCCACGGAACCACTAACATGATCTTTTGAGGTGGTCATCTACGCGTGCGTTGCCACGATATGCAGACATACTTCTTCACGACCGTTGTAAATGACAAAAGCCGTCAACACGGTGACTCACGATCAACTCTGAAAAATCACATAGAACTTCGACCAGCCTTAGCGATTTACTGTCATAGTGCGCGCCAGAGACAGCGGGACAGCTTAATAAGCATTTGCAGTGACCAGTGAAGTAAATCAGGATTGCACACTGGCTTCGAATATCTTGGGTCTCATTTGCTCCGTTATGCTGATAGATGCATATCATCAAAAGTGTCCAGATATTAGCATCTTCGTTGAATATTCTATCCGCTAGGAAGTGCGGCAAGGTCTTCATGGAGAGGCAAATAGTATAATACTCACACCAACTGTGCTATTGAGTGATTCAGCAAGTGTAAACGTTTTAGAGAAGAAAGCTAGGTACTGAGTTGACTTACGCGTACCTTGCTGTACCTTAGAGGCATCGACTAGAAGGGAGATATGACCTTCGTGAGCCTAATGGGTTGGTAGATTTTAATAATTTATTGCAGTCTCCACATTAAGAACAGTGAGGGTGTCTTTGGACAGCTCAAATTGACCCTTGAGACCCGAGAGGAGGCAAGGTTTGGAGGCTTCCATGGTAGAAATTGACTACAGTAACCAGCTCTGCAATTGAGACTTGGAAGGTGAAAATGTAACTTCATGAATGGCCGCGAGTTTTGTAAGACGAGGATGGATGCTGTTGTAGAAGACCATATTTGCGAGAAACTCTAGGAAGTGGACGAGGAATAAAAACTTGAACAGGCACAGATCAATGCCAAATTGTTGAACGCGGTAGAACAACGTTGCAAGAAGGTCCATGTTCCTCAACCCTAGAGCTGGCCATCAAGGGGTCGTTAATATAGGCGTAGGCTAAGGGTAGAATACAAAGCACTCTGTCCACGAAAATTCAGGACGTCCGAACGGTGCTACAGACTCAAAATGAAATACGCCAGAACGTAACCAGGCCCAATAAGTTGGTTATGACCATTTTTACCGTCTTCCGGGACAATAGGGTACGATACAAGGCCAGAATCACCTCGCTCTTTGAAAAGAGAGACATATTGAATAAGGAATTGGCAAAATGTTAAGGGTGCAGGACAATAAAGGACGTTTAAGATTAGACGAAAATGACCAGCTTATTATGCGAAAAGTGACCGATAAGTACTATTCAAGTCATTATCCAAGACTGCGAGTTAGAAGGACACCTCAGAAGGAAAGGTTCCTTGAACGGCGGGCTGGATTGTTTAGTCATATAGACGCGGGTGATAGCAATCGACCGGAAGATCGAAAGCGGCGATAAATTATGTACTTTGAATGGCACGGGACATGTCAACGACTAAAAAGGCCCATGTAGAGTGTCGCCAGAGACTGATGTCCAGGGTGAGGTTACAAGGGATGAAGGTGGCAATTCAAGACCCGTTTCTGCTACCGTCTGTGCCAATCAGTTCGAGAGGTTATCCCAAACATCAGGCGAATAAAAGTCTTATCACAGCAATTGTTCCTACTTCTCAATAACCGAAGAGTTGATGGCCTGGAGGTTGAGGCACCGGCAGTCGACAGCTGTGGGAGGGAAGAAACTCAGCTGAGCACCAGTATCTTACCAAGTAATTACGGTTGTCGCAGGCATAATAGATGAGACAGTGATAGAACAAATGGTTGCAATAACTTTTGGAATGACCCCTTTAACACTTTTGCTTTGATTGAAAATGAATGAATAAAAAGAAGAGCAGCAACGATCTTTGGCACCAAAGGTGGTGTAATACCAGCAGGTGGCGGCTCTGTTGGAAAGATGTGAATAAGCACACTGGGAATGCCAGATAGATGACATCTGTGGGCTTTGTGATGGAGCAGGCTCTGTTTTTGAATAGAAGTCGCATCTCAGATTTAAATTGTGAGAATTGAAATGCAGGAGACGTTGTGGAAGTGGAGAGGCATCAAGTCACAACTTGACCAGGTTGTGCTCTTGGGCCATCCGAGCAAATTTCCTCTCTGAAAGGAAGCCAGAAGCTGTGATGTGATAGAAAGAGGATTAGCGATCGAAAAGAATAGTCAGTTATCGAACTTGGGAGTATACGCTAGAGTTTCCAATGATCGACGAAATGAAGGTTCCTAAATTACAAATCGAGACGCATAAGATCTGACAAACTTTGCCTGCTAACAAATCCCGCGATGATACCGACGACGACAGCGATCATCTTTTTCGCTCTCTTTATTGGGGAGAACATTTCCGGCGTCTCCTTCACCACCGCGGTCATGACCTGTCCTTATTGTGGTCACACCTTCACATTGCACATCGTCCTGCTCGGTCACTTTTGGGTTCATCGCACGGAGATGGACAAACCAATGTCAAGGGCCTCGGCATATAGCCGACACATCAAACTCAGCTGCACGCACTGCTTTTGCAAATTCAGACACCGCAAAAGCCTATTCGGTTGCATAGTAATCCCCAACAGTGAAGTTCACCACATTTTCGACAGGCCGAACCCACCATGTGTGTACGACAAATCTCCCACCTTCAACTCTGCCAACTCCTCTTCAACCCCTCTGCCTTGCGATCCGACTGAGGCCCTGACAACTGTAGCAGCTGGAGATATAGGCAACACCATTCGCCTATAATAGCTACCAACTTATCCTGCTCATAATGATAACACACCTGCACATCTTCCATCGGCCTCGTCGGTCATTCGCGAATCCGCTGCACTGAAGTGAGCATACCAACGCCTTGAACGTCGCCATATATCTGCCTTGATTCTCCGCACTGTCCACGCAAATTCAGTCCGCACATGAGCCTGCTCAGTCATATGGGCATCCAAGAAAACCTTTAGCAGCCACTGTCGCTCAAACCACAGCACCATACGTCTCTGCACCAAACACATGCCACGAATGAACCCGCCGCATATCGCACACCACGGGCACGAAAAATAGCTCACGCACGTAAATGGGAAGTGTGCTTTTGGGCTCCTTCTCAATTTGGCTTCGTCAGAAATCTGCCGCATGAAGATCCAGACAGAAAATCTCTTTTGTATAAAAATATGGTCAACCCAGGTGTGGAATGCGCAGATGTTTTTTTTTCTTTCTAACAGCTAAGTCTCCATATCCTCACATTATTCGACTAACTGACATATTCGACTGGTACCTAGAAGAAGGAGGAGTGAAAGAGGGCGACTACATCCGGTGTATATTCCTCACTAAAAAGACTTGACGTAAGTGAATATATCACAATGTGCTACGAGCCATGAATTGTAAGACTGCTAACTGACGATTGACTTCAAACCCTACAGTCAGTAAGGACTGCGTTTGTTTAAAGTGACCGACTAGCGTACGGACATGCAGTCTGCAATGGAAACATTTAAGTGCTCACCGGAAGGAGTTTTGCGCTTCGCTAACGGTTCGGAGAACTAAGTCAGCCCTGCTTTGGCAAAACGTAAATTACTATTATCGATCAGCAATGCTTATTTACGGCTATACTTGTTGGCCGTGGGCTGATTGGTTTTTTTTATCGTTCGCTGCCTTTTCTACGTGTGAATGAGGGCATGTGTCGAAGATAGTTAGTGTTCGAGGAAGCTGGTAATCCTACTTCTTCTTCCGATGGGTTCGCCGCGGGCCGTCTTCGCCTCCATTTCTTATGTTCGGTGTGAGTTTGTCCTGGATTTTATTCATGTAATGGCTGAGGACTTTGTAAATCACAGGAAGCTCTATATGCCAGTTGACGGAGTTTACGTCTGATGACCATGCCTCAAGCGTCAGTCTCACCACTTTTGAGATGCCTAGGCCTACAATGGTCGCTTCTTGAATATCGAAGGTGCGGCCAGTCTTTCCAATACGTGTTGCGAGTTGCGAGTTTGGATCTAGTCTTCAGTTTGTGGTCGTGTAGGCGAGTCTTCAATCACCGCCCTGTTCCTCTAACGTTATTGCAGTTCCTATCATTGCAACGTACCTTGTAGACAACTGTGGAGGTTTCAGTAGGACGTAGAATGTCCTTACGTTGCATCACCCCCTGTATCGGAAACTTAAGTGCATTCGTACTCCTTTCTAAAACGTTAAAACACGCTGCAGCACACCAGTTAAGAGAAGGACTAAAGAACGATATATTTATGACCGCTTCCAAATCAATGGATACCAAAACTCTTTTATCAAGCAAAGCAAGCGCTGCTAAAAAGGAGGGAACAACAACCCGGAGCCAAGAGGACCATTTCTACATAAAAAGAGTCTCGGAAGCAGTCTCTAAATTGCTATAACCAGCTTAAATAGGCATAGCCCATCGACCACAAACGATAATAAATCGCAAACGTCACCGTCCCTGCGACCACCATATTTCGGGGGCACAATACAGACATTGTCAGAAAAGGATGGTTGAATTGTCGGCAAAAGTTAAGTTGGTTGCCCATCTTAGGAACCAGTAGTCCCTATTCCTGTGAGTACTTTTAGTTTGATTAATTTCAGTTTAGTTTAGTTTTATATCTGGTTTATCAGTTTTGTTTTAGTTTTATTTCACTTTGGTTTTTAGTTTGGTTAGCTACCGCTAAGGTTTACTGAAAATACAGAAATAACTACTATATTTTAAAATAAACTAAGCCTTAGTGAACAAATCAAACTGAAAACTAACTAAAGCTAAAACTAAAATGAAACTAATTAACTCAATATTAAACTAAAAACTAAGCTTAACTAAATTTGCCGGTCGCATAAGACAGAATTCTGGAGCTAGGGTATCTTTGGTGAGCGACCAACTTAACTCTTAACTAATTGTCATATGGGAAGACTGTAAGGGAAGTCTGTGTCCCGAGGAGGGGAGGAATGCGTGAAAAAGTGCATATGAGGATCAGTTCACTGACTTGATGATAATTTATCAAAAACAAACGTATGCTCTTAAACTAGACTTCTCAATCTTTCTGGAGAAGTTTTCACAACCAATTGAATATGGAATGTTAAAATGTTATATTTGTGATATACTTCCTCTTACCTCTTAAAAAACTATACCTTAGCTTAGTTATCAGCGTATGGTGCATAAGAAGTAAGACCCTCCACTCTCCTAAATGCATAGTATGCTGGCCAACCATCTGGCAAGTTTTTGATTATGCAAAATATTGCAATTAAGCGTCAGACTGAATTAGTCCTAAATTAGTCAAGTATCATAAGCATTTAATATATTAAGCCGCGATTCACCCATAAATCTGAGTATATTTTCTTAAAAACATGCTTCAAAAATCCTTCCATATGCTAATTTTATAAGTTGGTACTTTTCGAATATTATGCTCAAAGATAGACATGTTTTGTTTGATAACAGTTTCCGATTATTATATTTTATAAAGAAAAAATTGGAAGAGAGGATAAGTGTTATCAAGTGAGTACGAAAGAGGATATTTTTTGCATATTTTCTATGAAAATTTCCCGAAGGTACTGATGATTTAAAAACTTAATAGAAAATCCATACTAACAAATTAAGCCTATTTTACGGGGTGTGGTTTCTGAAGCCAAACAACTGTGAAATGCATGTAAAAGCAAACATCTTAGCGTATCGGAAAAATTATAAGAATATGTCGCAGAATGCTCTATGTAACAGTGCACCTTACGTAATCCTTCCTAAATGAAAAAATTTATTTCGCAATTTCGGTTGATATTTTATGGTATTGGTCACTGTTAACCCAGCAGCCGTTCAAAGTGAGCCTATTATTAATGAAATTTAATTAAATCATCTTATATTTAAATATAACTAAAGAGACGGTAGTTTGGCGTTAAGTTTTTCGCACCAGAACGCCTTAATAACCTAGCTTAACCCTAAATACTATCCTATCATGACAAGGACGCAGATATAAATCAGACAATTACGGACAAAAGCATTGTTCAGTAGATTTTCTAATGTTCCAATGGTTCATATTATCAGCAAAACAGGTGCAAGATTTGCCTGCCTTGTGTGCAAAAGAAATTTAACTATTGGAAGAAATACGTATAGGACAAAAAACTGATTATTTTTCTGTTATTGAAATTTCTCATCACATTTCTAAGGACCTTCACTTTGCTTCATTTTTAAATTAGGACTGTCAAGTATGGGATCATTTCTGCAGGAAATAGCCCCTTTCAGTGCAACAATTTCATAGACTTGATGTACATAATATACAAATGAATGCCAGTCTCTAAAATTTCCGATATATTTTTAAAAAACTGCTTATATTCTATCCCGAGGTTCGAGCAAGTAACAGCAATTTCTTAAATCACTGGACTTTTACCGGGTGAAGATTGGGGATTTTGGTTTCAGTAAAGTAATGGACGACGAACATTAAAATTTGTCAACATTTTGCGGATCTCCACCCTATGCAGCTCCCGAATTATTTTCATCTACATCGTTAGTGGAAATTCCTTATAAAAGCTAGAATCTAAACTATTCGTTATAGTTAGTTGAAGGGCCACGTACTAAAATTTTGTTCGCTAGATTTACAAGCTCTCCAACCGTAAATGTTCGCGTTCAGTTGAAGTAGTTTTACATAAAGCGATAGATGTACAGCACTGCCATTTTTCAAAAAGACTCGGTATATGATTCGGAACATTGTGTTCACGGAATTTGTTATAAATTATAATCTCCAATCTTTAAAATGTAAGCAATTCCTATGCGTTTATCATGGTGGAACCTATTTTAAAAACATTTATGAGTTTGACTCCGATATGCATGCCTTAGGTTATTGGCATATAAGTCATTATATTATTTTCATGTTCAACCATGAAAGATCACACTATTTGCCTAACCCGTGAAAATGTGGAGCAGTTACTTCTTTTTTCCTGTAAATGAATTGCTTAAAATTTCTCCGCAGATACATTTTGACATAAACATGCCCATCAATTTATCACGAGCAGTAACTTTGCAGGCAAGCATAATTTTCAAATCAACCCTTCAGTTAAAGCTACTTGAAAAAAGGAGAAAACTGCGAGACAAGTGAGC
This sequence comes from Ligula intestinalis, assembly GCA_036362985.1. Taxonomy (NCBI): domain Eukaryota; kingdom Metazoa; phylum Platyhelminthes; class Cestoda; order Diphyllobothriidea; family Diphyllobothriidae; genus Ligula; species Ligula intestinalis. The sequence continues at coordinate 7,690 of JAYGXS010000460.1, forward strand.
AATAAGGTTTAAAGGCATAAGACAACAAAGAAGCACTATAGGACCCATTTTGCTCTGTGCAAATAATTACTTTGTAATTGAGAAATAATGTATTTAATAAGTATTATTAAGGCTATTAAAACTAGTTACTTTAAAATTATACATGCAGTCCACAAATCAGAGAATTTTGCTGTGAATATGTTTGCAACAACTCTCTAGTTTTGAAGATGTATTCATTTTTTAAGCCCACGAAACCTTTGTGGATGTTTTAATATGTTCAAAAAGCGTTATTCTAAGCGAGACCCTGATTCGTTTATAAATATTCCATTTTCCTGTATTATCATAAATGCCGTTTTGTCTTCAGTGTAACATACTTAAAATCGCTATGGTGTCATGTTTTTACACTTAAACTAACCTACTTACTCTAATGCCTCATGACTGTTTTAAGTAGTTTCTTAAGTTGACTTTTCTAGTATCTATCCTTATACTTACATTTTAAACGAAAACCATAGCCTTCCTCTTACCGGCCTTTGTTCAACCCAAACCCACGAGCGCAATGGCATGCCTTGAACACAGCCAAGGTGCTAATCCCCTGAGCTACGAGGTACTGGTCGGGACTCATGCATTTAGTCTCATTTGGGTCACGCTACTCACTTAGCTTTTGCGATGAAGTCTGAGGAAGTAAACTGACTGTTCAAGCCAAATTCCCAACGCACTATATCTAGAATCAACCACATGACTACCGCCCGTTTCCTTATCATTTAAAATGTAGTATTATTCTGATTTCCGGATCCCCTTCTATTATTTAATTCATATTTTTGTTTAACCCAGCATTGTTATATTAATAGTCAAAAGAATAGGATTCAAACTCTTAATTCCTGTCGGATGATATTCTAAATAAGCGTCTGTCAGGTGTGCATCTTTTTAAAATTTAAAAAATATCTTAGATGTCTGTGATTTATTAATTGGTTTCGCGACCGCATGCTTGTAAGGACATTTATATACCATTTATATTTGGCAGTGCACTTACGAATTTTATTTTACTTTCAGCTATCTGGGACCTCCTGTTGACATGTGGGCATTAGGGGTTCTTCTTTTTTACCTTCTGGAAGGATTTCTGCCCTTTCGAGGTCGAGCCGTCGGCCAGCTGCGTAAAACTATATTGGAATGCCAGCAGGTGAAAATCCCACTGCACATTTCCGCATCGGCGAGCAATTTAATAAAACAACTCCTTCGTAAAAATCCACTGAGCCGCCCCATGGCGGCTAAGATCATTAGCGATGCCACAAGCCCCTCAGCAGCATTTCGAGCAACGCCTGTGACTGAAACACAAAATGGTTCGCATGCCAGAAGAACGGAGCCATGGTTGAGTGGACAGGTTTTTCCAAAGGCCTACCCACGTTTTATGATAAGCTCAATTGTGCGTTGTTTATTCTGTGTTTTTTTGTACTTTATACACACGAGAGAATCGCAAGTAACAATTTTCTACTGAAAGTCCTGAAGGATTTTTATAGTTTAATATATAACAGCACCCTTTATTAGCTAATATGATGGTAAGCTCCATAAATATATCATACTCTATCTCGCATTTGTATTAAAGACCAGGGGACTCACAATTAAATGTAGTCGATACCTAGGAAATAGGGAAATCTCCTGAAGAAGCTAAGTCCGCCAGCGAATATGCTATGAAGCTTTTTAACTTAAAGTACTACAAACGCTTTTTATTCAATAGTCTTTCTCAGTCAGTCTGACTCTATGAATTAAAAATGTGTTTCAAGGTTCATTTTATATAAGTGGCCAAAAGAATTGCTAGATGAGAAACGACATCTACAGCTCTTGCAAATTTTGGAACTACTTTCTGAAGCACAACCTTTCGGACGCCCTTGACAAGCACATTTATGATCTTCGTATCATCGAATTAACCCATAGCGAGCTCGATATTAATTTTTCCCAGCATCATCCATTAAAAACGGCGAAAGTGTATGCAGTCAATTCATCCATGCGTTTAAGCCTTTTTAAGGAATCATCTGAGGTTACGGTTTTGTAACTTATGTTATCAAGACGTCTGAAGACACTTGTGGCAGTTTTCGCTTCACAGTGAGACACTTTTTGAACAAAGAGGAGTCGTGCTACGAATGGTAGCCCGATGTATGAGCATTGGAGTAGAAACACTTTATATCAGATTGGCAAAACTGACAGATGCGGTGTGAGAAGTTGACGATGAAGGGTTCCCCAGAGCAGATTTGGGGAAAAACTTTGTCCACAGACAAGTGTCAGAGCATTAAATAAACAAAGTTGAACATAAATTAAATGGGCGTACAGGAGCATCACTCGCAGCGCCTTGGTTTTTATGAAACTGACATTCTCCCGCGACTCCCCTTTGCGGTCCGCTGAAGGCATACCGGATAAAAGACTGAGACAGGCCTACCATCTCCTACATTTGGCATGGCGCAATGGATGTTTGGTCATCTTAATTTTGCGGCCAAAGTCTCGCCCAAATAATAATTCCTACAAATTAAGTCCCTGACGCATTAATTACATGAAGTTCGACTCATATAAAATCTACGATATTTTTATGTAATTTAGCTCTTAACATCGATTTCACAACAACTAACGGAAGACTTGACGAAACTACTGACTGGACGCCAGGACGCCAGAACGAGATTAATAGGTCCCTGGAGTCGAAACATCTGTTCTAGTGCTTACTACACGGACTAAAAACCTATTTTATTTTCTCCAAAATAATAAATGGTATTCCCGCGGGCTAGTCCCATCAAGTTTTGTTGCCAAAATGGTCCTTTAACGAATAAAAAACTCATAAGTCACAGAGCGTCAACCCAAGTCCATGTGTTCGTTATGTCGCCGACAGTTTTGTTGCTGTAAAAATAACTTCCACCTTTAAAATTACTTAACTCAGTTGCCTCGAATACCGCTGACGTTCAATTGGGCACCTGCAAACTGCAGTAGTCAGAAAAGCCACCAACGTAAAGCAAACTATAAACTGCAATAAGGATCGCCCTCTGCCTTTTAAACGTCGCCATGCGTGAACTGTATCCCAAAGAATCGAAACATTTCAGCACGCCAGCAAATATGCAATCTGAGCATCTACACATGCATAACCTCTGCATAGCTAACAGATGCCCAAACTACAGGCTGTCCCAAAATGTATACAAATTTTAAATAATTTTAAACTTGGTGTTTATTATAATCTTATTATTTCAAAAATGTAAAAATATTTAAAAGTATCATTTTATTATGTTTCCCTGCATTTTACTATTGCAACAGTGGCTGAAGTGAGAGAAACCATTGAACAAGAATGCACCCAAATACCAAAGGAATTGTTTCAGTGTGTGCGCGATTCCATTGCTTCGCGCTGTCAGCAGTGTCATGATCAAAACGGACGTCAGTTTGAGTAAATTCAGTGAAAAGAAACAATAAAATTATATTTATCAATATTTTTTTACATTTTTAGACTGAAATTATGTTAAACACCAATTTTAAAATTGTGTTAAATATGTATACATTTTTGGGATACCCTGCATGTAACGAGAAAAGCCGGCGCCATGCAAACATAATGCGGTGAACAGAAAATAAATAGTAATTCTGGAAGACAGTCCGCTGCAGTAAAGAGTCCGCGAGGTGATAAGTCGACTGTATCAACCAGCCAGAGTATATGTAAGTATCGAACTGAGAAAAAAACGTAAAGAAAACAAATTGTTTTGACAAGGAATGTAACAATGCTAAGAAAATAGAACAAAAACTGCAGACCCATGTAGTCGAGCGGAGATTATCATCTTGAAAGCTCGATCCGAACTCTCCACTTGCAGAGCAGAGTTAAGCGATGTCTACGCTTTGGTACTCAGATAGCATAACTTCTATATCGGGGCAACTCGAGGACGGGACACCTTTTACTCGGGGCGCAATATAAGGATGTCAGCTCCATCGGCAGGCAGTTTGATCATTTTGCAGCTGGTAAAGTCCTGTATACACAAAGACAAGGACAAAATGCCACACAGGACTTGAGAACTGCGTGCAGATATGGCCAGACGACGAACTCAATCAAAGAGCGCGGTAGGGAGTCATCAGATAGAAAATAATCCAACAGAGGCCCATCCATCCTACAGCAATTCAGTAATTTATTACGCACACAATTTTCAACGTCATCAAATATCAACCAAAAGGCCAAAAGAGCGAAAAAAGAGCAAACTCAAATAATGTAAGGCCGAGTAGGTCGAACGCTACGTGCCCGTCTGTTCGGCTTTATGTCTGTAATGCCTTGAAAATGGTGATCTTACCAAGCTATCGTAAATATCAGCACTTCAAAGATTTTTCCGGTAAGCTCTCTTTTTTCGAACTGTTACATTTAGCACGGGCGTATCATCATATCGCAAAATGTTTACTCGTCACGATTTCTTCGATTTATTTTAGCCTCTGCGGATGCATGCTGTAATAAATCTTAGTTTTTCTTCTCTGTTTCTCTAAAGCCACATTGGTAAGGTGCGTTTAGACAATTGCTAAGCAAGCTGAGACAAATAGCTTCTGTTTATTATATGAGATAAAACTTGAAAATTTCATTTTTTACTACCTTAAACATCCTTTGTGAAAATGAGTCAATTTATTCAGTAAATTATCGACACTTGATTTCTCAATTAATTTACTCATCTTCCTAAAGAACGCCTTTCCTTGAAATTACATTTCTTGGGATGCCTGCCTGCCAGTTTTACAAGAAATAACCTGATAAATACATGCAAATAATGAAGGAGAAAGTTCGTGCTCCAGGTATTTGCATGAGTAAAGAAGAAAGATGGTCAAGCACTGAATCGATTTGATCATTAATCTGAGCTTTCGAACTCTTACAGAAGTCCATCGTCAGAGATAAGAGACAGCAATTAAAGAAGGCCTAGTTATAGCGTTTGCACAAAACAGTTAAAGTTTGAACGTGTAGAAAATTAATAAGTGTCTGGTGGGGGCGCCGATTAGCTACTGCGGACAATGTCAGTCTGCGTAAGTTGGTTGGTTGGTTGGTAGCCCATGTTGGATCAGGGGTTCCCGCCGGAGTCCAAACTGGGTGCAGTTGGGAGGCGGAGAAAAGCCGCGACCTCAGCCGGCTTGAGCCAAAGGTCCTCGGGGGTGAGTTGGGTGCCTGGCCGGGAACTGCAGACGAAGAGGTGACGGCAGTCATGCGGCGAGATTCCACAGTCGGGACAGCAGTCGGGTATAGTAGGGTCCAGCCGGTGTTGGTACTGGCGAAGGAGCATGCAGTGGCCGCTGCAAAGCTGCGCGAGGGTACAACGAGTCACCCGTGGGAGATGCCGTTCCGAGGTGGCAATCGGAGGTGGAAAGCCACCCAGGAGGTCCGGGGAGTGGTAGCTAGATATTGCGTCCACAGCTGCTCTCTGGTGAAGGCGCTGGTAGCCTGTCTTGATGGCGGAGCCATCAACGGGTAGGTCTGAGGGAGACGAGGCGACAGCTGCCTTGTGGAGACCGCGGATAGACGTCCAAACGTTACGGCTAGGCTCGGGAGCGTGACAACGATGGTGGTTCGGATGGCCAGGTTGTGAACAGGCCCACCAGAACTACTGACTAAGGAGTTTGTTGCGTGCGGCAACCGGCAGGACAGAAACCTCCGCATGAAGGTGATCGATGGGCGATATTTTATAGCAGCCCGTGATCGTGCGGAGGGCACCGTTCTGTGCTGACTGAAGGCGGCGGAGGCTGGAGGAGCTGATTGTGGGAGACCAGATTGATGCCGCATAATTGAGGTGCGGCTTGGCCATTGCATTGAATGTGGTCGTCAGCAACTCTTTCGCGCAGCCCCAGGAAGTGCCCACGAGAGCCTTGAGGACCTTGGTGCAACTGCTCACTTTGCTTGCAACATCCCTCGCATGCTCTGCGAACGTGAAGAGTGGATCTAAACGGACGCCGAGGAGCTTGAGCTTTCGGACCAGCGGTAAAGCCTCACCGTTGACGATGCTATCCGGGTGGCGATTGAACTCTTTCGGATCCAGCGTAAAAACAGTGACGGATGACTTGGCAGCCGAGATCGACATCCCGCGCTGAGTGAGGTAGTCCACAATATTAGGCATGAATTCCGAGAGGACCTGTGCAGCCTGATCAATGTTATGGTGCTGGCAGAAGAAGATGACGCCATCCGCGTATGATACCACTTTGAAGGGTGCCGGAGGGAGTGGGAGGTCCCGCATGTAGATGTTAAACAGCGTCGGGCTGAGCACAGAGCCTTAAGGAACACTGCAGGTCTGCTTACGGGGCTTTAAGAGAGTGCCGCGGAAAAGGACATGATCGTGGCGGCCACGGATGTAAGCCGCCAACCATCGAACCAGGCCAGTCGGGACGTTCAGGGAGACCAAGTCCCGCAGGAGCTGATCATGGCGGACGCAGTCAAAGGCTCGTAACAGATCAATTGAGACTGCCACGGTCCGCGAAGCGGGCTTCTGTTGATTGAAGCCCTCGAGGATGGCCTCGCTGAGCTCGAAAAGAGCCGTTGTTGTACCACGACCCGACCTAAAACCATCTTGGTGTTTGGACAGATCCGCTGCAGACGTCAAAATTGGAAGGAGAAGTCGTTCCAAAATTTTCGCCAGTGGACTGAGAAGGGCGATTGGGCGATAGGACGTCGCTTGACTGGGGTCCTTGCCAGCTTTGACCAGGGGAATGATGGTGGACTGGCGCCAGCAATCGGGGATGATTGAACTAGCCAGCGACAGATTGAAAATGGCTGCCAGGTAGGCAGCCATCTTGGGGCCGATATGGCGCAAATGGATAGGAGCCAGGCCATCCGGTCCTAAGGTTTTGGAGACTTTCGTTTTCCTGACGGCGGTGAGGATAGCATCGGCCGAGAAGGAAAGGTCCGAAGGCAGGGCTTTATGGAAAAGGCGAAGGAGGGGGCGCTGGCTTTTGGGACTGGGAGGCGAGCCGGGCGAGAACAGCTTGTTCATCTTCGCGGCGATCGTACCGTTGTTGGAGATGAACTTGCTGGCCCCGAAGCTAATAGACTGGTTGGGTGTGTCAGCCTGGGGCTTGGTCAAATTGCGTAGAAGTTTCCAGGTGGTGCGTCGCCACGGAAATTACAATCTGCAACTTTTTCACGCCAACGTTCCCGTTTGTCATCATTGACGGTCTTGGTTATCAAGCCGTTGAGTTCGCCAATACGCGGGTCAGTTGCGTCTCACGCTCGGATCTCGTCTCGCTCTCGTTCCAGTCGGGAGGCTTCGCTTGGGTAGTTTTGGCGGAGTATGAGAATGCGACCGTTCGGTATATGGTGGCTTGCTGCTGCCAGAAGCAGCTGACGAACGGCTCGCTCCGCCTTGTGGAAACAGGTGGGGCGCAGTAGCTGATCGGTTCCCGCTTCACATTCCGCGGTGAACGCTGCCCAGTCAGCTCTCTTGAAGTTGATAAAATGCCTGTTTGGAGCCTTGATACGGTCGGCAGAGGTGGCAAATTCGAGCACAATGGGGAGGTGATCGCTCCCTAGGCTGATTTCCGTGCTCCAGGTGGTGGAGACTACCAGACTGAGACTGGCAGGGGAGACATCGGGAGAGCTGGGAGCACCGTTGAGGACTGCGAAGGGAGCTTGCTCTAGTTCATCCGCCAGGACTTCTCCCAGGGAATCGGCCGCCAAATTGGAGCACCACAGGTCGTGATGGGCGTTGAAGTCACCTAGTACCAAACTGTCACCAGAAGGTAAGTAGGGAGCGATAGAGGCGGTGAAACCTGGAGGACAACGGGACGTTGGAGGGATGTACACGTTCACGACGGTTAGCGGCGCCGGGCCAATGTTTAGGGAAATGGCTAGTATTTCCGTGGGATCGGCATCAAGCAGAGGTAGCTGGTGATGGGCAGTGGATTTTTCCACCAGGAAGGCAAAGCCTCCACCTTTGTTGTGGCCGCGGTCGTGACGGACAGTCGTGTAGTCGGCACAAGACGGGACCTTAGTGGAGTTAGACCACTTTGTCTCTTGGATAGCCCCCACAGCTATGCTGTGCGAACGCATGAAGGCCAGGAGCTGGTCAAGCTTGGTAAGTAGGCCGTTGGCGTTGAACTGGAGGATCTTTAGATCAGGCGGTGAGGCAAGGTCGGGGACCAGAGGCTTTGGGTTCAGGCCCAGGCGGGCTGGAGGCGTGGAGACCGGCGGGGGCACGGGACAGCTCGGGCACGCGAAGGCGAGCGACTAATTGGCAGCTTTGGCGAGGTCACTGCAGCGGAGATGGCACCAACCATTGCAGGAGCCGCAACGTACAGACCAGTCGCGGTGGCCCAGGCGTACTCGGCAGAACGAGCAGTACCAGAGAGGTCCAGGGTTGGCCTCAATACCGGCGGCAAGGAGGACGAGTCGGTGCAGCGTGGCCGGGAGGGGCTGCTCCGTCCTCAAAAACACGGGTTGGGCTGAGGGGGGGGGGGTGATCCAACGTAGGGAGATGGGTGTAGCAGACCTTGGCCGCCGGGATAGCGGGTGGGAACGCGGTCGAAGAAGTTTCTGCTGCGTTCGGCGTAAGTGGGCGCGGTCGGTGTGTTGGGTAAGGATATTTACAAAACAACTTTTAAGAATCATCAGGTCGTGAGGGGTAAGCAACCGCGATAAAGGGGGGGGGGGTGGGGAAAATTATAGCAATATACGTTGATCAACAGTCAGTGATTTCTACGTTCATCGGCGCGTCAGCAACGAAAATGGGACAATTATAGAGTTTGTGTGCCTACTTAACTGTGACGTACATCTGGCTGTGTTTGTACGAAATTAGGCGAGGCTCTGTACGACGGCGCCAATTAGACACATCGGTTGACTGAATTCCCGTCCGTGGATCAGATTTCAATTAATTCTCTGCTCGTCTTGTTTCCTGCGTGGTCGAGTACCTTCACGGCCAATAATTTGAACTCTTGGCCTGTTTCGTAGGTGTGAGTTGGAACTTGTGATACTTCGTCGCCTCGTCGCACGGCCGACTTGTGTTCACGTATGCGCGATCCGAGCATGCGTTCAATTTGGCCTGTAAAATTGCAAGGACAGCCTAGGCATGAGATACGATACACTACTCCAGATTGTTCATTCGGCATAAGCCGGTCTTTTATTTTCATCACCCTGCTGCGCATGGTAGCCTTGGGTCAGTGTGCAATTCCAACACCTAGTCCTGCAGCGATGCGCTCAGTCGCTTCTGAGACGTCCTTGATGTATGACAGAGCATGCCATATCCTCGATGGTTCTTCTGTTTTGGTCCTCCGGGGCCGAACGAGTAGGGATTGGTTTATAAATGCTTTCGAATAACCGTTCCGCATAAATTGGTCGCGAAAATATCGAGCTTCGCGCATTTTTTCCTCCAACCTACTGACGTGAGTCTGTATCCGATCTCGCCTACTTGTGCAGACTGACATTGTCCGCAGTGGCCAATCGGCGCCCACGCTAGACACTTATTAATTTTCTACACGTTCAAACTTTAACTGTTTTCGGCACACGCTATAACTAGCCCCACTTTTATTGCTGCTTCTTATCTCTGACGATGGACTCCTGTAAGAGTTCGAAAGCTCAAAATAATAAACAAATTGATCCGGTGCTCGACCATCCTTATTCTTTACATATGCAAATGAAAATAGGGCTGCTAATACTATCAGTCCTCTTGGTCAAGACCACCATACCAACTTCAGTTTATGAAATTCACCGAAATTTTAATTATTTTTTACAATCAAACAAAACAACACAGATACATCCAATCTGCTTCCTCCTAAGAGTGATTGAGCACATGTAAAAACGCGTCATCAATAATGCTGCAAATTTATTCCAATACTGTATTGTATGGCTGAAATGTGTTTTTTTTAAATTACGAAAATGTATTGTACATTACTTTTTTACGACGATAGCAATCGTTCATGCAAATAACTAGGCTAGGACAGTTCAGTTCAGTCTCTCTGAGGGAATGCAGGTGTGTACCTTTAAACTCATTATTTGTGTACATGCGTGTTGTGATATCGAACTATAGTACTTCAGCTTATTGGCGATGCCAAATGACACGCGCCAGTGGGAAGGAACAAAGGAAAAAAAGGCAGGCAGTGATGAACCTGCCTGAGGGGGCTCTACACTATTTTGAAAGGAAAGGGGACCTCAGAGATCACGGGAGTCATCACCGACGTGTGAAAGACTCGGCCAGATTCGCCCTTACTGACTGAAGATGCCTCCGGCAAGGTAGCAAAAGCAGAAGTACCCGGCACAATCGTCGACATTCCATTGCGGATCGAACCAAGAGGGAATGTTTAGCGGCCACGTTGACGGGGATCGTCGTAGTTCGCACAAGGTCAAGGAGGGAAGACGGCAAAGACCTTCGCCTGAGTATGATTATGTGAAAGCGTAAGCGATGGATTATGTATGCTGAACATATTTATAATTTAGAAGTTGATATACTTCCGATCAACAATCGGCAAGACAGTGGACTCGTGGCTCAATGGTTAGAACGTTTGCCTCTGACCGGCGAGACGCGAGTTCGAAACTCAAGTGTGGCAGCAATTTCAGCGGCTACACTAGAGTCGGCTTGCCCTAGCTGATGACGGCCAATAAGACAGAACTAGCTGTTTTAGGGTTGCCCTACCTTTGCCAGCATACTACTACTATAATATTTATAATTTTCTGGGCACCAGGATGACATTGGTAGGGTGGTATTGTAGAGAACAATACGTTATCGGTCCAACTTCCACTAAAAGACCTCTAGAGATTCTGACATAACGATATTCAGAAGTAGAGCATTCTAAGTTTCGACCGTTCTCCTGAAGAAAAAGAACTTCCGAATGTTTTGCCTGGCATAGTCACACGTAATCTGAGAAGAAGACCTCTCGAGTTAGTTTTTATTGTAAAGTCACAGATATTTCCGGACACAAGACAGCAGTTTTGAGCACTTTAGATGCGCAATGTTAGTATCGGCCCACCACCACGTACCTCTATGGAACACAAAGAAGACATAGAGAAATGAGACCCACAACAGAGCGGGACAAGTAAGTTCCGTTAGCGGTCGATGAACGTTCATCACCTATGTGGAGATTAGGCAGCCGTGTTTCATAGGAAAGTGAGCCCTGTCCAAAGACAAGGTTGCTTGGACGACTTTGAATCTTTTCGGGGATGCTGAAGTCTTTCGTGTTCCAGGGTCTCCCAGCTTGGATAGTGGACCCCATTTGCGGCAGCACGAAGGTTCAGAATATCTAAGCAAAGAAGTGGTCATCAAAGGCAGGGAAGGGCCGTAGGGAACCGACATCGCAGACTTGGCTAGCTTTGAACAGTGATAGGAGGCTTTCAGTTATCCAAATTTCCAAGTCCTTATCGGCGTCCACTACTTGCAGTAGTATGTCAGTCAGCGGGTAAACCGTGAGGTTAGAAGAACTGGTTTTTCCGACTCATCTGATATTGCAATCTTTTCCACTGAACGGCAAAAGCTATTCCATTAACAATTTTTTGGAGTCGGTTAAGGATTGCCTGCAAATGTTCTTCGCCATTTGCAGTGCGGATGACGCTTCAAAGTTTAATATTACCGGCAAAAAACAGCGATATCGCAACCCAGTTTGCTGAAATAATCGTTGACATACCTAATAAACAAAACAGGGCGGAGAACGGAGTCTTGGGGAACAACATTCTCAACCGCAACCTTCGTCAACTGCTTGTCACTGGCATGGACAGTATGATGGCGGCCGATTAGGAAGTTTTGTATCCACTTTAGACGCCTATGCAGCTGAGTTCGTAAAGAATGCGATGATGAGGCTCGCTTTCGAAGGCCTATTGGGAATCAGTTAAGACTGCATGCACCGTGTATGCTTTATCTACTGCCCTAGTCCGCCGTTCTAGACAGTGGAGCAAATTGGCGACGCGGAACCTACCTCTGCGCAATCCGTGCTGCAAATAGGAAAGTGGATAGTTTTGTTCTAGGAACTGCATTCTGTGTTGCTTCAAAATTTTTTCCATCATTTTACAGCAAGTTAAAGTAAGGCTGACCAGTCTATAGTTTTTTGCGGAGATTCTACTTCCACTCTTACCGAGGGGTGTAATCCACGTGGATCTTCAATCGGCTGATAGACATCCAGTCTCGAAGGATGTTTGAAAAAGCACGACATAGTTTTTTTACTAACTAATTTGTGACCTCCTCCAAGGTCCTCGCCGATACCTCATCGGTACCCGGTGATTTTGATCCCTTTAGCCGTACATTGAACAGTCTCGACCATTGTATTCAATTCGAAGTCCCTCGCAAGGTAGTCGTATCCCCTTTCCTTGGTGAAAACCGGCTGAAAAACTTCCGGAAGATTATCAGCTTTCGCTTCGTATTCAGTAAAGTTTTAACTCTCGGCGGTTCTTGTTTCACGTATTCTGGTAACTGTGAAACAATTCTGCGTTCACAATGATAAGGTTAAGTACGTCCTCTTCAATATTCCGTCTTGTGCTGAGAAGAAGGCCTTTGACCCGATTTCGGTGAATTTTATATGCACTTAGATTTGGAGGATTCCAGTCCGCAAGCAATTTCTTCAAGAGACATCGTTTTTTGTTTGTCTATATTTTTAAGGCCTATGTAAGCTATCGAGTACTTTTAAAAGTCAGTTTCTGGCAAACATGTGTTTTCAGCAACTCGTCATCAGGCCAAACATTTGCAGGGGAAAATGAAAGCATGGGAATATTTACGGAACCATTGATTACTGTTGGTCAACTGTTTCCTCGAAAGCGGACAGTGGTTTACGGTGAGCCTATGCAATATGTCCCAGAACGTCTCCCAGACCTCCGTTATGCTGCGTGCGCTCGGCCCTCATTCGATCGAAGTTTTCTTGCCAAATATTTCTTCTGACTGGCGTTGGTCTTTCGGTTATCAAAAAAGCGGTACTTCCACAGCACGATGACATGGTAACCTTTACCTAACAGAGATAGGTATGACACTTCATCAATACTGTCCTACGATTTGGTTAGGACGAGGTCCAGGCAAGTGGGCTGTTGGCCTTTACGCTCCCTAGTTAAAACGTGAAGGGTTGCATGAGGAATAACTTAAGCGTCATGTTCAGATGGCAATCGTCAAGGGCCAATTCTGAGTCAAGTGCATAGACCGAGCTCAAGTCAACGATAGGTTTGTCAAGGTCACCCATGCTCAGGATATCTGACGGTGTAGCAATCTTTTCTACCTCTTCTAACAAACAAGTCTCGGCCATGGGATCCCTTCGCGACTGTTGGTATAGTGTCAGAAGGTCGACTGTTTATTAAACCTGGTACTTAAATGGATAGGCAAATCGCCTCTGAATTACACGCTTATTTATTTGTCTTGTCCAAAACTCTAATTCCTTTTTTCAGGTACTTGAGTACGCCTTCTCCTTTATACCCGTCCCTTTCCTAAACAGCTAGTAGCCAAGCGTACTTACCTCACGGTCGACCATATGTGGGGACAACCAGGCTTTGGTCAAATAAATTATATCTGGAGATAGTTACAGAGGTGGATCTTCAGCTCATCGAGCTTCGACAACGTGCTCTGCGTATTGGCCTGCATGAAGGTTATTGTTCAGTTTGCCTGGGTGTGTATATGAAAAGGCTCAACCTTTTTGTTGATACAGTAGTCGCCAGCTATTAGGCTGACCTCGGGCCCAGACCAAATTTGACTTAATAAGCGGTGGGCGCACTAACCGGAGAGTTCTAGTTATTGATTAGCAAACGCAGGATGGGCACTATACATTACATACGTACTGTAGTATGTGAAGAGCTTGGTTATGTACAAGAAAAGAATGCTTTTTGTGTGTGTCCACAGCGCTGCGGTTCGGGCACGTTAGCCTTTTGCGCGTGCGGCTTTCTCGTGTTGGGGATTTGTCCTCCTGACCCCTCATGTCTGCTGCCGTCCGAACAGCGTGTCGCAAAATTTAACTTGAAAAATGAAAACAAATCATATCCAGCATCTTTTTTTGCGTAAGACTAGTCAAAATTATGTAATCAGTTGCGCACGCAGGGAGATGAGAATCTCACTCTATCTTGTTGGAAAACTGGACTTTGCAGCCGGCGACTGGACTTATTAGCCAGCGGATTTTGCAATGTAAAATTCCGTCCTTAGCTCATTTGGGCGACCTATTTGGGTGGAGCCTATTAACCGTGGGCTTAATAACCGGCGACTACTGTAGGTCGAATAAGCGGTCATCCACAACAACCCTGTCCAGGAAAGGAGGGTGGACGTTGGATTACTTGATTATTGTAAATAAACGATTTTTTTCTTTTCGCTGGGCCTCTCTCTCCGTTCGATTACAGGTTGACGACTTTTCAGCCGTCCCATAGGTGAGAAGTCCTATTGAAAATAAACGACGGGTTTGGAACCTTTTATCCTAAAGCGTCTAGATGTTATGAGTCTGGCTTGCAGGGTACTGAGCAAAATAATTTTAACATGTGTGGGACGAGTTAATTCAGATGGGCTGTCTGGCCGCATGTGAATAAGAGGCGTCCGCTATCGTCTATGGGCATTGTTTCTGGAACTAGATAAGTCCATGTTTGGCCAAACATTTAGCTGCGCCCTGGAATAAATGTCGCAGGATTTCCTCTACAGTACGGACAGTAAACTGCGAAACATGGCAGAAAAAAATATCACAGAGACTGTCCCTGTGAATTTAATTAGCAAATTAAACAGGCCACTCTATGAGGAGACATAGCTCTATCGGCATCATGGTCATTACCGACTGACCGCACGTGTCCGTGTATATCGGTAAGCGTGACAGCAAGCATCTTGAGAAGACAGCTGACAACTCCTGCTTCTGCTCATGTTGCCCTTAAACGGACTGATAAGTCCGAGTTAAACTTGACTCAGTATCTTTCAGACACGCGCGGCAATTAAAACACCGTTTTCACGATCACCCTGTTATGTGACTGATCACGTTAAGAAATCCACTCACTTCATCCACTCACTTATCCAATTTTTGCATTAGCAATCACTTCGGCTTCACCAAAGACATCCCTCATCCCTTATTTAATGCATAACCCTCTGATGTTTTTTTTAAATGTCGGACGATTTCCTTCATACAAGAATGCAAGATTTCCTTTCCCATTTTAGCCGGACGTTCACCCGCCCACAGATAGCTGCCTCAAGCAGGCTGGAACAGGCAATAGTTCCTCTCTTCTCCTGCCTTCCGGACTTCAGGACACCAGTCGTCAGTTTACCGAACTCAAAAACATCGACGAATCTCGAAACCAGTTGACAGTGCCCAGCTTCATTGACATTTTTGAAAGTAGACGGGAAAGTACCGTTAGTCAGAGAAGTAGCAGCATGCCAGACGCAACCGTGCGTCAGTCGGAAGACGAGGCCGTTCGGCTGCTCTTACATATGGGGATTTCTACTGCACAGACTTCATAGGTGAAGTTCATCTGAGCCAGTACAAACTTCTTGTTTATTGTGTACAAATATTTAAACAAACAGCAGCCTAATTGCCGCGGGGCACTTCCAATTTTTCATCCTCCATGCCACGTTATACTACAGCATGACTTCATATTTTCTAGGAAGATTCTAGCAGAATTTTAGATCCGTGAGCAAGTGTTTGCAGAATAATATTCCACATGATACATGTAGTGTACGACTTTTCTTTCATCTAGAGGTTTTCTTTTCATTGATTTCAATTCTATTCATCTTTTAAATATGGGTCGATAAAAGCATGCGTGATCAGAACTATAATTCACAGCAAAATTAGGCCACAAAAACAAATTCATCTTGCAAGTAGACTTCACCAAAAGACCGAAAAACCCATTTGAAAAGCATGTGACTTCAAAACAGTTCCAGCGGATTTGTTTATATTGAGCAATGGTGCTCATGCAAGCATTCAGGAAATCAAGTTAGGCGAACGTATGTCTTCAATTAGTCATCATCAGGAGATTACAATAGTATAAGGAAATGTCGAGAGAACAAAAGTTTACGCAACCAATCAGTAGTAAGTAAGTGGGAGAGATTTTCAGAGGTCAATGGGTCCAATAATTATTTTATTTCATCCCGTCATCACGGTCTCGCATGGTGGTAAGGGGTGTGAGGACGCATACTGTCACTGTCTCGTCACCGTTTTGTGGCGTGGGGTAGAAGAAGCCGTATGGACGCATGGTGGGTTCTTCTTCGGCCAACGGACCTTTAATGGCTGTAAAAACGCCTTCTGCACGCATCAGATCGGGTTAATTAGCCGTATGGCGAATGCGTCTGCCGTCGGAAGTATCTGCTGACGTAGGAACTTGGAGTGCTTTGTTGGCATTTTATAAATGCCTCGGAACGCGTGGTTGACGTCTACCCGGTGCCTGCTGTCAATCAAGTGAACCAAAAATAGCGTTAGATGTGGACTCCTCGGTTTAACCGGGCAATATTGTGTCCTCGCATGTGCTTGGATAGCCGTCTAATTGTTCGAGCAATTTAACCTTTCCCCTATAGGACCAAGTAAAGGCGTATTTGCACTGTAAGAGTTTTGAGTCACGGACTAGTGCAACCGTTCCCTAGTCGGGTCGGATGCCGGAAGGTAGACACCGCATTGTCGTCTTTGTCCCACGGATTGAGGCTAACCTACTTAATGAGGTCAGCCTACTGAAGCGGGAATCTCATTGGACGGATTGAGGTCAAGCCACTGTTGGTTGACGCCAGAATGGGGGAGACTTGGTGCGTATATTAGGGTGCGCGTCAGTTGCGTCTGACAGCAGTGGCGGTCGCCCATCCGTTTGCGCATGCCTCGAGGCACGCGGGAAAACTGCTTGCTTGCGAGGTCCTGAGCTCTGAGTGACCTCGTCTGTTGCGTCAAGAGTTAGGAGGGCGTCGGTCAGACACGACCATTGCAAGTGTTCCCTCCTAGACCGCAGTTTGTCGATGAAAGAGATTGAACGTAGGAAGATTAGTGAAGCATAGGGAAGGAGGTACGTACCAACGGTAGATTTCGAACAGCTGGTGTTCGTGTGGCTGGCTTGCGGGAGCCAGGTCAGTGCCGCCAGTGCCGCTTAGGAGGAGGAATGGTCATTTCACGTCCGCTTGGGCCACTGGGTCTGCGTGCTGGTAGGAGAAAATTTCTCGACTACGCATGCATCTGCATATTGTAGGAGATTGGTCATCTCGACTACGTGGGAGGGAGCCAGGTGGGTTGCATTAAACCTTGACGGCAAGTCAGTATGCCGTGTTAGTCTACGCTACGAGAAGGAAGGGATACTGTTGGCATCAGAAAAAGAATCCGAGTTTGGAAAGGAGGTCTGGGTATTCCCACTCATAGCGGGAAACTGCTCCGTGGGATGGGGAAGGAACCAGAGCATAGGGTCAGTGGGCTGTGAGCGATTGAGCATCTCCCTCTTGCTACACGACAGGATGTCGATGCAGAAAGTCTCCGTATCGCAGTCGCATCAGATGACACAGGAAAAACTCAATTGAAGGCGAAGGAAGTTTGAAAATTATTGAGTCCAGCCACATCAGAAATCACGACTGCAGATCACCAAATACGCAGGGGCCCGTCGGAAAGTCGCCAACTACGCAGGGACATGTCGGAAACTCAGAAAAATACGCAGAGACAGCAATGCAGGGACAGCAGGCCAAATCAGAAATTGCGTGTTATATCACGTCGGGGTAACCAATATCGCAGGGGGTTGAGTAAGTTAAGCCCTAGCAACTGCGATCTTCAGACCATGGTTACTTAGTAGAGGAGAAGTCAGTGGAGGCCAGAATAGAAGGAATAGTTAGGTGTGTACACAAAGGAACGAAGAATAGATGGGAAGAAGTTTGACTTCGGAGCACACATCATTCCGCTGGAGCACAGTGGTCCTAAGTGACGTCTGGCGGCCGAGAGTGGGGAAAAAGAGACATGTTTGAGTGGTGCTTGGGCAGCCACGAGAACCTAGACGCACGTATGTGTGTCTGAGTGGAAGTAGGTCAAGTCTGACCTTGAGGCAGTTGGCCTTGAACAGTGACGCCGGACAAAGCAATGGAGGGCGCCGGACGGCAAAAACCACTACTGATTACTCATGCGAAGTGTGCATGACTGTCAGTAGGTGGTTTGTGCCTCACACGATTACCACTTGGAGTTGACGCTTGAGTTCTGGTCAACTAGCCATTTTCTGGGCGGCTGAAAACGCCTGTTGACGTAGGCTTTAAAGACGCCTTTACTGGTGCCCTGTAAACAACCTTACAGGCTTCATTGTCATGTACAGTGTGATTTCTATTGACTAGGTAGGCGAGTATAGAATTCGAATTCTATCTATTTTGAACTCTACCTCATTAAGCAGATATGTTGCCATGCTCTCTTTCCCAGATGCCTCGTTATGCGGTCTATGTATCCCGCTCTACAATAGCAAGTAAGTGAGCGGGTGTACATTGGTGGGTGGTTTATATTTCTCAAACGTATGGTGGGAGAGTTTAAGACGGATATTCGTAACTGCACTACGGATAAAGTGCTAGTGATAACAGTCAGACGCGTTGTCTTGTTTACAAACCCTGTCCACAACTCACTCGTTCATCCTTAATGTAAATGTGGAGGCTCGATTATGAACGCATCGAACGCATCCCATTGCTACTT
>JAYGXS010000461.1:0-26093 GCA_036362985.1 Ligula intestinalis
TGCCATGTGAACGAAAAGCAAGACAACCACTTCAAGAGGAGACTTCTGAAGAAAAGGAAGTTGAATTGGACCAAAGGGTAAACGGTCACTTAAAGAAAATGCTGCTAGAAAAATTTCCATAGAATCTTTCACAGATCTGGACTTCGAAACCCCTGCTGCTATTATGCTTCAGTGCGATGTGACCACGGCCCAAGCTCGAGCCAACCGTAAGCAACACATAGTGATACAGGGTGCACCAGGATCAACGGCTACAGTTGCTGAGGATAAGGTGGAGCACGATCGAGGTCTCATTTGGCAGTACGCTTAATCACTGCTAAGGGGCACTGAGTCTGTAAAAATTCTCAAAACATTGAGAATAGGCAAGGATCAGCCGCCGCATGGTTCAAGCTCTCGGCCACGACCATTAAAGGTCATTTGGGACACCGAAGCGCAGGTACAGCTTATGCTGGAAATAAAGTCACCTGTGCGGACCATGCGTGTTGGAGTTTTCGTTCAGCCGGATTATGAACCAAAGGAAAGCAGGAAAATGTGACTTTTGAAAAACGATCTAAACGACCGAAAGAACAAAGGCGAAACCGGCCTACAAATAAGAGGAATAGAAATAGTCCACATTGAACGAAATTGTCTTTTGCCAGAATTAGTCAGGCGAAAAAACTTAACCAAGGTCAACTGGCCGGTTCTAGAAGATACCACAAGCAATAATGGTCGCGGCCTCGAGATCTGTTATACCAATTTTCAGGGTCTCTTCAATAAACTTGACGAACTCAAAACATTAGTATCTGAGCAGAAACAGCATATAATTGCATTGACAGAGACTTGGCTGACCGAAGCAATAGGGATCAGCGAAGTCAGCATTGAAGGCTATGAACTGTTCCGCTGCGACAGATCTCAACGTAGGGGCGGAGGAGTGGCACTTTAGGTAGCCCATGCAACTTCCTATTGTCAGAGAGAAATCGCAGTCATAGCTCTACGACGATATGAAATAATTTCATGCAAAATTAAGATAAGGCTACATCCGGCACTCAATATATGCGTTGTTTATTGGCCTCCCGGCTTCAGCAAAAGTGACGATGTAGGACTGCTAAGTTCACTGACAGTTATCTGTAAACAGGAAAACATATTACACCTCGGTGATTTCAACACTCCTGGCATCGATTGGATAAGGCCTGGAGTAAAGGCAGCAGCAGCACCTTGCAATTATCAACTACTTCAGTTTTCTTTGGATAAATATCTCATTCAACACATAGACTTCACAACCCGACTGCGAGAAGGCCAGCGATCAAACTGTCTAGATCTCGTTTTAAGTAAAGAAGAGGGGATCATAAGGGAAGTAAACACACAACCGCCACTTGAGTTAAGCGACCACGTTGCTTTTACCTGCTAGTGTTACCTTCTGTCTCCAAAATCGCAAATAAAGAGGTGCAAAAATATTGAAAAGCCGATTTTGAAGAAATGAGACGAACCGCTTCCGCATAAAACTGGTTACCTAGTGAGAACGATACCAATGAATTATGGCAGCATATCCAAGGGACTGCAGAGCGCTTAATTGAAGTCAATTGCCCAATAAAAGTAATAAGATCATGTGCTAGAACTCCATATGTCAACCAGCCGATAAAAAGGGCCATGAAGAAGAAACAAAGGTTGCGGAAAAAGTACGAGCATCTCCAAGATTCAACATCACTTGCCGAATATAAAGCGCAACGAAATATATGCCGTGAGGAAATACGAAATTATAGAGCTGCCTTTGAGCGTCAACTTACAACACAAGCCAAAATATATCCGAAGAAGTTCTATGGATACATCCGCAGTCAAAGGAAGCACCGGGACGACATTGCGGCTCTAAGGGATAACCTCGGGAACGTAGTAACGGAAGGACCACGGAAAGTAGAGTTACTTCAGAGTTTTTCAGATTGACGTTTACGATGAAATCACCCGACGACCATTCGGGAGTAGAAGTGGGCGCAGGTACAGCCGTTATTGAAACTGTTACCTTTTCTGTCGCAGACGTAAGACATGTCCTCAGTCACATCAAACCAGACAAGTCTCCTGGACCAGATGGGATCCCTGGACTGATACTTCAAGAATTTTCGACCGAGCTATCGGTGCCTCTTTCAATTCTGTTCAAGCTTTCCATGAGAACAGGGGACTTGCCTTTGCAGTGGAAGACGGCCAACATCGTACCGTTATATAAGGTAGGTAGCAAGATGTCTGCAAACAGCTTTCGGCCCATAAGCTTGACTTGCCTTTCCTGCAAAATGATGGAGGTCCTTGTCAAGGAGGCCACACTAAGATTTTGCGGTGAAAGTGACATCATACAAAATATCCAACATGGCTTTTGGCGAGGGCGCTCCTGCCTTTCAACTTTACTGACTTCAATTGAGGCCTAGACAAGTGCTTTAGAAGAGGGCATCGAAGTGGGCATAGTGTACATCGATTTCCGCAAAGCCTCTTACAGCGTGCCCTATCAACGCTTTTTACATAATCTGAGTGCTCTTGGCATCAAGGGGAAAATTTTGAACTGGATCAGGTCATTTTTAGTCAGTCGAAAACAACGCGTTTGCATCGAGGAGGATGAATTGGACTGGGTTGACGTATTTAGTGGGGTTCCTCAAGGCTCCGTGCTCGGTCCTCTTCTCTTCATTCTCTCTGTAAATGACAGCCTTCAAGAAGTGGACGGCGGTCAAATCATGTTGACCGATGACATTAAGCTTTGACAGGTCATTAATAATAATGATGATGATAATAATAATAAGTTGTATATTTCAGGCCCAAAGGGCCTCATCAATAAACCAAAAATTCGATAGCACGAAGTACTAGAAATAATTGGTTTAACAAACAGTATCCGTAGTCTATAGCTATAAGACGAGTATAACTGTTTAGAAGCGAATTTGTTAGATTCGAAAAAAATGAATATAGCAGTGTCATGCGGAATATGAAATTCAAGGGCACACACAGATGAGCCACATCGTTATCTAGATTCTGACTATGAATTCTGGTACCCACTGCCTCTGTTAGTAAGGCGGGGGTGCTTAGAAGCAAACTCAGTTGAAGCTGAGCGTGGGGCAGAACAATAGGTATTAACGAAACATTACTGGTATAGACGGTTTCCCGGCATTACACTCGGGTTCCCAAACCGGTGCGGCATAATGGAACATAGGAAACCCACCAGTTTATGATCGTGATGGGCACCGCCGTATGAGATCCAAAAGTCCGCCAAATCTACAAGACCATCGTTGTGGATGTCTGAGATGTGACCAAAGCTAAGGCCCTGATGATGGTTGATGGTCAGCGAAACGAGAGCCGTCAAGACTGCGTCCTGATTCCGGGGGACACGAGTCAGAGGAAGGTAGTTTCAAGAAGGGATCCTAAATTCCCGATGGTCCTTTCTCGAGATCGTGGAGAAAGCTGCCCGGAAAAGATGAGGATTAAGCGCCCAAGCGATCTGGATGCTTTGCAAAATAATCTTTGCAAACTGAAGACAAGGTACGAGAGATGGCTGCTGGATTTCAATGTGCAAAATTGTGCCGTCCTCCACCTGCGTCCAACAAACTACCCTATCCCCTAGAGCAGCAGGACGTATCACCTGAAAAACATCCAAATTCCCGTAGCGTCTACACAAAAAGACCTCAGAATTTGGATACAGAGTAATCTGAAGCCTTCATTAAAATGTGTCGGAGCTGCAAATAAAGCCACGGGAGTGCTGCACGCTATCAAAAGGGCGTTTTTAGCCTTTGATGAAGATCTATTGTGCAGAGTGTACGGCACATTTGTTCAACTACACATAGAGTATGGCATAAATGCGTGGCGGCCATGGCTAGCAAAGGACACAGCATGTCTGGAGAAAGTTCAGCGTCGGGCAACAAAACTAGTGAGAGGTCTAAAGAACCACACTTGCATAGATAGACTGACAATCCTTAATTTATATTCTCTGCATTACAGGCAACAAAGAGGGGATCTTATCCTAGTTTACAAGATAATAAACGGTCTTGAGAAAGGATTGCGCTTTGAAGGCATGTTTCAGTGGCACCTCTCGCCTCATATCCGTGGGCACACAATGAAGCTGCACACGAAAATGTCCAGACTAAACCACCGCTCTAAATTCTTCACGCAACGTGTCATACAAAATGGAACAACCTTTCACAGTCAGTCGTGGAGGCTATTTCCCTTCAGATGTACAAACAACGCTTGGATAATTACATGCATCCCCACTCCTCTCTCTAAGTCTGACCTCTAAAAACCAGGCATATATTGTAAAGAAACAATGCTACTCACTGCTTGCCAAGACTATGTTAGAAGTGGTTAATTTTTATAGGTGCTTGCGCAAGTGCTAAATAAGGTTTTCAAAGGCATTGCCTATTATCCTCACCAAATAAACTGAATAAACTGAGGACGTGATCACTGCAGCAGCAATTGTATCATTCTGTGTTATCGGCTTCACGCCAGGGGTCATTTTGAGAGAAATTGAATAAACGGCATGTATTTGTTGTCTAGCAATGACTAACTGGGGAGTCGGGGAGTAGGTGGCATTTGTGACTGATCCATGCTCATGGCATTTGCACGCACACTTGTTATTATAGCGGGTGACCTTGGTTCCATGTTCTGTGCCTTTGGCGTAGCAGCATACGTGCCTAGATAGGAATTCAGCTGTGCTAGTTAATCGTGAGCATGGAGTGCAAAATAACAGTGCGCTATATCTGCATGCCTGTTAATGGAGTTTGAATCTGACATCAAGGCCTCCAATAGATCTCACCCCGTTTTAGAAGTGGACCATGTTATTATTCGCGTGCCCGTGAAGATGAATTCGTGGTATTTTTCCAGAATGTGGGAAGCCATCTGGAGCAGCGGGTTGCCTTTCAGCACTGCCCATTTGTCCTCCATTATTTACGAGTTAAGTCGTCGCCTTGTCTGTGCTGCATAATGGCAAGAGCAGTCGCGAGATGGAACTGTATAAACGACGCGAGACTGCTCGTCTAACTCCAGTGAGTCTGTCGCAGCTTGAGATGTCGACCAACAGAAGGTTCTCCAGAATCACAAGACAAGCAAGACAGTATTGGTGGACAAAAGTTTAGCGTACGAAAATTGACAGTGCAAATGCTAAGCTACATGTGCGCCAAAAGAGTTCACCAATTTTATTTTTGTTCACCCTTGCCTGCGGAATGGGTTAAGTGTGAACTTGGAGCCAACCAGGTAGACAGGCATTCATCGATTGGGAATTTGATGTCGTGGAAGATGCCGTTTATCAGGATTTGGAAGTCTGTCAGCCTGCTTCGTTCGATTATAACGAAAGTATCATCCAATTATCGGCCCCAGTATGCAGGTTTGAGGGGATCAAAGATGAATTTTTCTAGCTCCTGTTATTAAAGTTCGGCGATTAGACTCAAATTTGTGGAAACTATCGGCGTCCATTTGGTCGTACGAAGGTCAGCAGCCTTACGTTGAGGATTACCTTCTCGATTAATGATACACAATCATGTACATTACTTGGGTTTCATGCTTATAAAATTTCATTCAGAAAAAGGTGATATATCTCAATCTAAACAGTCGTTCTAGAGATCCCATCTTCCCTTTCTTTACAACAAGTACCTGGGGCACGCATATTCGCTGCTATTCGTGATATTTTCATCTGACGCTTGATTGGCTAATGTAAGATTGGTGATCAGCTCCTATTAAACACCAGGAGGTATGAAAGCTGTAGCATCTTGTTGTCCTGTTAGTCAATAACATAGCAAAAAAATAATAATTTTAGCTTCTAATGCCTTTTTCGTACTTTGATAATGTTTTTTGATTTCCTCCGGCTCTCTTTATATATTTTGGTGTCGTCTGCTGATATTGTATATTGTAGTATAATATTGTACAATTTTACTATAGTCGCTACATTAATGTAGTGGCCACAGACAACTGCAGCGAAAATTCCGTGTGAAGTCCCTAGATATATCTAGGGATTCCAGCAGACCCCTCCAGTAAGCCACCGGTGAACGGCGCCGCGCGGCGGCGGCGGTGCCGCGCGGCAGCAAATTGCCAGCAAAATATTATTAAGGCCCCATGCGATCTTAGATTAATTACGTAAACCTTATGGTCCTATAGGATAAAGCCAGGCCGTTACCTGAACGAACGGTTATCTAGCTTAATTTTCTTGTAAACCAGGACGTGCGCGTTCGTGTCTTCTGTCCTTTCGGACCAGTCTTCGTATTTTTGAACGTAACATAGCTGAAAATGATCCTATTTTTCCTAATTCTTCCATTTCCTCTCAAATTCATTTCACTTCTCAATAAGCCAACCACACTATATAACATAATGCCAACTTTGTATATCTCGATGCATGCAGTTAACACATTGTGTTCTTCATTAGTTCCTTCACAGGAACTAGTGATCACTACAACGTGGCTTTTGTCATAACAAAACAGGTTTTACACAGCTACTATGTTTTGTCTTCGCCTTTTAAATCTTTCGGCTTTCGAATGCCATTACTTTTTTATTGCGTTATCCGTAATGTTGTAGTACTTTCTTACTTGTACTTGATCCAATTAGCTCCTGTTGTTGGCTGAATCGGCTTCACGGATGTCACGAACAGTGGCGGCCCATTGGCGGCGATCGGAAGCGAGCTCCTCGCAGATGTTAACTCATTGTTTGTTCCGTAGTCGCAAGCCGTAAACGGTTAGGAGGCCCATTTGTTAGACGTCCAACTTGACGGTGTCGAGCCATGTCTTCAGTTGTCCGCCATGTCGGTATCTCCAGTTTGCACTACGAAAGGGGTTCACGACCAATCTGCAGAGGTCCGTCGATGGCTTGCGCAGGACATGGCTGCACCATTGCAATCGGTGATGCTGGATGTATGGTACGAGGCTTGGTAGTTTGAAACATCTGCGGTATTGCTCGACATTGGAAATTCGATCCTACCAGAAGACTCTTAGGAGGCGTCGAAGACACCAATGGTCAAAGACTTCGATCGATAAGATGTCTGCTTTTCTCACTGGCCATGTTTCGCAGGCATATACTAACACCGGTCTGATTGATGCTTTGTATACCAGCAGCTTATTACGTATGCTGATGTCTGAGCGAGACCAGAGTGGTTTGGCTAGCAGCCTAAATGCATTTCTAGCCTGCGCGATTCGGTTCTTGATTTCTTCTTTGGCCTTTCCGTTGGCTAGCATATTCGAGCCCAAAACGTGGAAGCAGCTAACTTCTTCGATGGGTTGACCGCTGATAAACAGTGGTAATGCTGTGTCGAGATGTGTAGTCAGGAGCTTCGTCTTGCGCACATTAATTGTCAGACCAACAGTTAAAGCAAAGCTGATGCTTCGGTCTAGCGTTGGCTGTAGTGACTGAGGAGTTTTACCGAGTACGACAATGTCATCGGCATATTCCAGGTCCGCTACTCTGAATTCGGGGCTGATTTCACATCCACTGTCAGGTAGAATTGACTGATGCATTACCCAGTCGATCAAGAAGTTGAAGAGAACTAGAGAAAGAGGGCACCCCTGTCGAACTCCACGAGTCAGAGGGAAAGAATTTGACTCTTCACCAAGGGTTCTTACTCGTGCTGATGTTGTGCCATAGTAAGCTTTGGTTGGATTAAGCAACTTTGGTGAAAGACCGTCAGCAAGCAAGACTCGCCATAAAGCTTCTCTGTCGATAGAATCAAAGGCGGTCTTGAAGTCGATGAAACAGGCGGTGGTGATCTGTTGGTTTTGATGTCTGTGCTGTAGTATGCGGCGTAGAATGAAGATCTGGTCAATACATCCTCTACCTGGACGAAATCCTCCTTGGTTAGGAAGAGTTGGAAGATTGCGCTCAGTCGAAAATCTACGGAGAAGGATGGTCGCAAGCACTTTGGCGGCTATATCTATGAGGCTGATGCCGCGGTAGTTTGAACATCATGTCATGTCAACGCGCTTCAGTATCGGTAAAATAATGGACAGTAACCAGTCAGTCGGGATGACCTCGGTAGTCCATTTAGTCGAGTACAGTCGATATAGGGATTCCGTCAAAGCAAGACCATTAGTTTTGTAGGCTTCTGCTGGGATACCATCTTCACCCGCTGCGTTCCGAACCTTTAATCGTTGTAATACCGATTTAACTTCAAATCTCGTAGGTGGCTCGCAGTCACTACCGTATAGAATTCCATTTTAATAGCTGTAGGTTAGCAGATGAACGTATTGGCGGATCCAGTAGCTCGCTAAAGTGCTCTCGCCATCGATCGATTTTGCCAGCCATATCAGTTATCACTTGATCCGAGATATCCCGAACGGTTGTGCAAGGCGGTTTATATTAGCCTGATGCTTTACGTTAAAGGTAATATAGCTGGTGAAAGTTAACAAAGTTTAAAGCTGATTCTATGGAGCCAGCTAATTCGGTCCAATGGTTCTGACAGTCACATCTTGTTGATCGCGTAGTTTGGCGTCTCAATGAGCGGTGGTTCTCTAAGTTTGACAACCGAGCGATTCTAGCTTGTGCCGATAGATGGAGGGTGGTTGTGGAGATCCAGTCCTTCCTCGGTACTACCTGTTGTTGCAAGCTCGAATTCATCGCACTTTGTAGCGCGTCTCTCAAGTGTGGCCACTGAGTATCGGGCGAAGTTTCATTATCGACGTCATCTGCAATGAGACTTTCGTTGAACGCTACACAGGTTTCTGTTTTTGATAGTGCCATAACGTTGACACGTTTTGGGGGCAGTTTCTTACTTCGATTCGACAAACATGCTTAAAGCGGGCACGGACAAGTACGTGATCCGACCCAACTTCCGCACTTCGAAACGATCGGCTGTCGAATGCTGAGGTGGTCCACCTTGAGCTTACTAAGATATAGTCTATCTGGTTTGCCGTTCGACCATCGTTTGAATACTATGTTAGCAACTGCCGGTGAGGGTGTTGAAAACGAGTGTTTGTAACGACGAGATGGTTATAATCAGCAAATGTTACCAATCGTTCTCCGTTGTCGCAACGTTGGCCCAGTGCGTATTTTCCGATTACGTGTCGCACGGGTCAATCCTGGCATTTTAGTCTCCGGCGACGAAGATCAAGTCTCTAGGGGGTATCCTGGCCACTGTAGCTTGAAAGCGTTCATAGACCTCCGCCTTAACTGCTTCATCCGCTTGTGATGTTGGGGCATAAACGGCAACCCCAGACATATTTGCAATGGTGCCTTTGAAGCGGGTTGTGGCAATCCGCTCTGAGATAGGCTCAAACGCTAAGAGAGTGTTATGCACCTTTTTTGTCATGGCTGTTGCCACCCCATGCAGTCCTGTGTTCGTTTGTGGTCCGCTGTGGAGGAGCACGTACTCAGCATCCTCTTGTGGGACTTTGATTTCTCTCGTTCCAGAGTCTGGAAGACAAACTTCTGACCAACAGGCAACGTCTACTTTATAGTCCCATAATGGGCGTGCCAGAAGTGCTTGACGGCCGGGATCAAGCAATGTCCGCACATTCCAGCAACCGATGTTCAAAGTGTGTCGCGAATTTAAGGTACTGGCTTGCATATTTGACATTCTGGGCAACAGGCAACCACGGAGCGCGTCGCTTCCCGGGGACGCCGTAACATTGTTCAGGTTGACAGTGCTGGCTTGCATATTTGTCATTCCGGGTACCAGACGGTCACGGAGCGCGTCGCTTCCCGGGGACTCCGTAGCAGTATTGAGATTCGTGATATTCGTATTGTCCATGGAAGTTTCTTTGGAATTTTGTTACAGATGACGTTCCCGGTGTTACCTGCCATTGCCCTCTGTTCGCCGTGAGTTTCCCCACGTTGCCCGCGAACCACCGGCGGGGAGGTCGAGGTTTGGATTTCGGTTCGATTTAGTGTTCTAGTGCACAGGTCTGCCGCTATTTCTTACGGTGACGTGTACTATTGACAGAAACTAGTAAGACGTCCGTGTCCGGGCCCGGGACTTATATTGAGGGCGTTCGGCTTAAAGACCAGAAATGCGCTTTGGGGTCCTTCGTCTGCTCTGTAGAAATAGTCAGTCATGATTACTGAGCGGTGGCAGATAAGCCAGTACTGTTCTTTCGTCATTGCCGACTGGCATTATGGCTTACTGAGTAATTGCCTTTTAGGCTCTAGAAGTGAGCCTCAAGGCAAAGCGTTTGTATAAACCGGTAAGAATCGATGCAGTCTGATCTTCTGACGCATTTTCGCATAATCACTGTATTATTATCACTTGCCAAGGCAGTTCCGTTCATTACTTCCGTAGTTCACTTGGCTAAAATAAATGACTTGCGACTGTAGTGGATGTATGTCGGATTATAAAGTATTATCCAAGTATTCAGAACCCATCATGCTGCAGTGCGGTGCCAAAAGGGTGGTATGGCTTCGTATGTTCCCCATGCGGTGCCACTTTTTATGTCCCCCAGTTGTATGTGTGGAATAGAAGAAAGACAGAATAGCAGAGGAAAAGTTTACTGTAACAGTTTCTGTGCGTACATCAACTTCTCTGCGTGTACGTGAAGTTGTTCGTGTGTCTGCCAACTTCTCCTTCCTTATATGCGCTGCATCGTATTTAAGTACAATCGACCTTTGCCCGCTTTGTCCGTTCTTATTAGTCCATCCGCTAAGCGCCTATCCGGCAGCCTCGCGTGATGCCCGTTCTCTGAAGGTTACACGTAAGCTGGCAGTGCTTTCACGCAGGTTGGGTTGTTTGTGAGGCTTGATGCCAGGACGGCCGGGACTGCTCTGGGCCGTCCTTACAAAGAGGAATTTTAGCAATCGACAGTTTGACTGTCGGTTTTGACGATACCCATCGTGCGCTGTACAGCAGAATTGTGTAGGGACGGCGACTTGCGCTAAACTATAGTGAGGCGAACCCTGTCATGCATCCACCTAACTCTGTCCCCACCTTCTAATCTATAAGCGTAGACTTGCGCAGCACCCACTTTCAGAAATCAGCAGCACACTCCGATTCCCGATTTCTCAACTTTCATCCATGTCTTCGCAAATTTTACTTGGGGAAGGCTTGTGACACTTATAACACTTAAAAAAGACTTTAAAGACAATACTTTTGACCAGTTGAAGTCGCCTTAAATTTGTGAATCAACAGAAGCAGACACGGATTCCGGACTGTGGTTGGTTTCTGCTCGGCTGTCTTAGGTTTTTCCCAGCCGCTTACTTGCTGCATATGCATATTGCTGCCTCCTTAATTTGCCTTTCGCTTGGTACACCTATACTGACGCGTGATTTAATTAGCTTCTTCGTGTTTACAATCCTGCCTTTACTCGCGGCAATATGCGGCAACTGCTCTGGAGAGTTTTTGCTGTTTTCATTCCTAACGACAAAAACAGGGTACCGAAGATCTGAGAACCGTATTTATATCCTGCCAGATCATTTATCGTGAACATTAAGTCGATATTTTTTCGCATCCAGGTGAGCACTGATGTATGACCAAGCGCAGCCTCATTGATCTCATAGGTCGCATCACGAAAATATGACCGAACTGCCTTAGTTGTCACTTTAGATGGTCTACGATATCCTCGTACTACTGTCGAATAGCCTCGCGTGCGAAGTTGCTGTACTTCACTAGAAGGATGGCTTTCAGACGAGAATGGCTGAAAAATCTTCAGTCGCCACTCGTCGATCAATTGTACAACCCAGCATTCTTGATCATACAGGAGGAGTGGCCGGAAGAAAACCGAATACTTATGGAAATTTTATTTGATGAATACATCAGGGTGCCTTCGTATGTATCTTGAAGGGCGATCATATCTTCTCATGAAAGTCCCTTCTCATTCTTCCTCCCAAGACTTTCAAAAAATGTTTGCGTCTGTAAGCTAGCAGCCGTCGTGTCTTAGTTAGAAGCAGGGCAGATTACTACATCTTAAACGGCATTTTAATCTGACACCCGCTGCACGATACCTTATTCGTTGTAATAGTAAATCAGCCAGACTTTGTTGTATATTCGACACCCTCAAAAGTGTGCAGAACCCTTCCTTAAATCCAGTGTATGGAACACAGCCGTGTAGCATTTTAGACGTTATATGGAATGGCTGGAGGAGATAGTTTTGGGCCAGTCTTTTTCAGGCATGGTCACATTCGTGTCCATTACAAAACTATAGGAAATGTTGTTGACTACGAGTACTGTGGTCGACATGCTACCCAAATGCATAATTCGCCGTAATGATGTGTGGAGTGCATGCTGCAGCCAACGCATAAAAGCAGGCGCCTATCGCTTGCTGGTGGTGGTGTCCAAGAATGCTCTGCAATGAGAATATGTGGCCAGTGGGTTAACCTTTGGGGGTAAAAATAACAGAGGTTGCAGCAGCTAAGCTCATCTGTAAAACCATATTCACGGGTTTGCCACCTATGTTAATATTTCACTTGCTGATTACTTAACTAGTTCGATGAACTTTTCAAAGTATATGCTTAATGAAAAGAAAAACTGTATGTAATGGCGATGATGGACTGCAGGCAACAAATTATTTTTTTTGTTGGCGTGGCTGTACGATCATGCTTTAC
The DNA here is from genome assembly GCA_036362985.1 of Ligula intestinalis. Classification (NCBI taxonomy): domain Eukaryota; kingdom Metazoa; phylum Platyhelminthes; class Cestoda; order Diphyllobothriidea; family Diphyllobothriidae; genus Ligula; species Ligula intestinalis. The sequence goes on from JAYGXS010000461.1 coordinate 12,442, forward strand.
TGTTTTATGGTTTCCGTGTGTAAGGCTCTCCAAAAGTGCATTTTTACGTTTAATGGCATATGCTACAACTCGTGTTCTGTTTATGATTTCTTCCAGAGCCCGCTGCGCGATGGATGCTTCCGTCGAGGAAATATTTAGGCAGAACACGGTAGATGACATTCGTCGTGTTTGCGCTCAAATACGGTAATCGTGGTCTTCTTACCTAAATTTACCCACTCTACAGAAATGAAGTTGAAAACAAGAAGATTGAACTGCGGTTTCTGGTGGGTGAACGACACCGGGACATTATTGAAGCATCGGATAGCATCTTGTTTATGAAGGAGTCTAGCTCGGAGGTCAGTCACCAATCTTCCTTGCATGTTCAATTTTAGATTAATCGTCTGCTAGATCTGCTAGAGAACGCCTGCAAACCCCTATCCTCCACCGCGTTGACCTCTGCAAAGGTTTTTAGGTACGAATCCACATAGTTGACACAACTAACTCCCCTCGGCTCTTCTTGTAGGCTCGATGGAGCAAAAATGAATCAGAAAAAATCGATAGCTGCCCAGTTAAAACTACTGCTAGACGTCCCGGAGTTGGTACTCAGTGCTTTTTTTCTGTAGCATCTCACCGTCATCTCCTTCCAGATCTGGTCCGCTTTAGACGATTCCGACTATGCCACGGCCATGCTCTTCTTCCATCTGGGCAGACATCTGGCGGTGAAGTTGCAACTTAGTGGAGAAATGCTTTCTGCTCACGTGCATGCCAAGGTGCTGTTAAAACGTCAATGGGCTGCGTTGGATCATGTGGAGACAACGATTATCACCGCTTGCCGTAGCCAACTTTCTGTGCCCTTTGCTGACGGAGAGGTCTGTTCTCGACCCAATAGCAGTTGTCTCATGGTTTAGTTTTTATTTTGAGGCACAACGTACAGATGGTCCTTATTTGTCGTCTCTCTCTGTCCTTTATTCTCCATCTGCTTCTCACCCCCTTCGTTGCTCTTCATCGTCAACCTCTGCTTTTTTCCGTATGCTTTTTCTCTACCTTCCATGCCCTTGTTACACATGCCCTTCCCACCACCAGTTGGATCAACACAATTCACGACTCACACCGCGTGCTGCACGGAGTGGCAGCAGTACCGCCGACTTCCGCATGAATTAGGTGATACTGAGGCAAACGTGCATATCATATAACACACACTCGCTCTCTCTCCTCTATCTTCCACCCACTTGAGGTCGGCGGCCTGTCGAAGTTAGGACTACTTAAAATGGGCGCAGGTGCAGTTGCCGACAAAGCTTAGCATCCCGTCTGCGTGTATAACCTAAAGGAATCAGAAACGTCAGGCCAATAAACCTCTTGTTCCAGTGATCGCTTCTTCTTCTGAACTGCTTCCTGGAACTCGGATATTCTCCTCTATTGACAATAGTGCAGTATAGGAACCAACTGAATACAATCATCAGCACCACCTCGGCCGACAGTACGAACTGTCCGCTTTTTTTAGTTCAGCTGTACACTTCTAGGCTTACCTTAGAAGTATTGCGAAGGTTAACCCTTATGAAAACCACGCCTAATCGCTTCGTCAAACACTTTTCTGAAAGCGTCGTGGTCAGTGGTCGTTTGAGCACTCGTACATTTGTTAAGGCTGCGTTACTTAGGAGGATGGATCTGAGGCCTTATCCCCACCAGCCTTAAATCCCGTTGTTGCAGTGGATTATTGGGAAATATAAAGGTTTGCGGGAGTGAAACTGTCGACTATTTGAAGTTGAAGTGCAGTCAACAACCCTGAGGATGGTTGTGGCGCTTATGTGCATTTTGCGTAAACTTCTGAATTGCTAAGGATTTCTTATAAACATAATCATACCTAATTTACTATAAATAACCAACTTATACTTGTGTTTATGTACTATGTTCTCTATATGCGTATGAATGTACACATATACGTTATGTGTACTGTTGCTTATACACAGCTTCTGTTTTTTTTTAAATTATCACGTGTTTCTTCGTTGCCATACATTCAGTTATTTAAATAATCGTGCCTACTGTTCAGTACCTTTTTACGCTCTATTTTTTATTCCTTTCTGTTACTTTAGTGATGTTTATAAGAAACCCTTACCTCCTGAATTGTTTTATCTTAGTCATAGGATGTTTCTGCTCTTTCCACCCGCGTTAGGTTATCGCATTATTCACCGCGTTTCGCGAAAATAGACCTTAATAGACTTTTTTACAAAGCACTTTCAAAAATATTTGTCTATATTATGTAGGTTTTTCTAATAAATTCACGATTCCTCAATTTATACTTTTTTTTCGGTACTCCTTCAGTCGGTATGTGGCGCCTTGTCGGCGCTGATTGTCCTCGAAGATCAAACCATGGAACAGTCATTGGAAGAATTTCTCTCAGGGCGAACCGTACGTGTCATCTTCCCCCACCCCCTTTCTGGACATTCCATCCGATTGCCAGTTTCGTCACACTTTTAAGATGACTTTATTGAGCCTTCGTTTTTAAAAGGGTGCCGAAAGTAGACCTTTGGATCCTTAAGACTCGCTTTTAATACAGCATGTTACTTGTCTGATGCAAGTGTCGAAATTTACGATAGACTTCTAATCACTCGCACACTTGCATTAGCGCACACAAACAACGGTGAAATGGTGAAAAACAACCTCAAGCAAATTTAAAACTTAAATGACCTATAAAAAGTACTGATATTTTTAATAGCTTATTCAACAAAGCCTCGAATTCTGAGAATATGAAAATCCCTGAAACTGTGAGCGATAAATGTTAATATAATCGGCAGGTGAAATACCCTTTTGTATATTACCAGAACTTTCCTTTCGTCGAATTTGTTTGTCGATATTTCTGGCATTGGATTACAGTTAATTTCAGGTTGCCCCTGAAAGTTAGGTGGACGCTTCACGATTTTCCGTCTTTTAAAGTTATTGCCAATCAATGTAAACTCTGTTCGCTATGTCTATCAAAACCTTCAAAATCAGACATTTCTTAAAAGCATTTACCCAAGAAGTGAGCTTCTCTATATTAGTTCCTATAAGGATAGTCGTCTTAGTCATAGTTGTAGACTCACCCACACACATGATAACTCATTGCCGTGGAAAATGCAGAACCTTCGCCGACATCCATTACCCTCTTCCTTCAGTAAAAACACCGAACGTACATTTATATTTACTAAAATAGCTTTCTGATCATCAAGTTCACTCGACAGCTCTAAATCGCAAGAGCAAATATACAGTACGGCCGGTATTTCATGCAAAATTTGCGAGAGACTGACAATCACGCGCATACCGGTATTAAGTAGGGTTGTAATGCTGATTATCACGCAGCCTAATCTTAGGTCATTTCAGTCGCGACAGAATGCCGGCTTTTTAAGCAGATTCCTTTCTGACAACTTAAAATAATTATTGTCTGTATAAAATGACTATTTAAGTTGTATGTACTTACCTCATTTATTATAACTGCCCTTATAAATTCAAGTTTATTTTGTAGCGGTCTAGGATGAGAGATCTACTATAACCACAACACTATGAGTATTCCGTCTGATAGGAGAAAGCAGTCAAATGTTAGGACTTATTTATTCCTACACAAGACAAGTTGCCGTGAAGAGACTGTTTGCTTGCGAGAGATAACAAGTGTCCGTCTGGGAGCTTGTCTGAAGCGGTGTGTTCAAATACAACCGTTCTGTGTACAAGGTAGCAGTGGTGTGTTGTCATTGTTTGGGTCATGATGCGGGTGTGCATGTGGGATGTCTGATTGGACAGGTCAAAGGACCAGTCAGGAGAACATTAACTATGGGTGGAAAGGCAGGCTGGCCGGTGCGTGCCAGGTAAGCGCTGCCTGCAGATGTGGCCTTGATTGTGCTGAGGTCAAGTCTGGGGCGGCGGTGCTTTGTTGGGGCGTCTGTTAGTTAACAAGCCTGTGAGAGCCGCTCGGACGGAAGGGGAAAAAGGAGACACTAGAGCAGCCACTAGGTCAAACCTGGCGGGCGTCGTGAGAACATTGAGACAGCTGCCACAATTTTGCAGAAAAAATTCACGAGATTATTATTGTACTCGTCTGGTAGCAAATCAAGCCGCCCTAAAATTATATGCTTAAAGAAAGGGTATACTTTGACTTCAAGTTTCTAAATTGCCGAATAGTTTTGAAACCTACCGACCGGTTCAACTGAATTCAAAGTTTCCAAAATGCGTGCTGTGTACGTCCTGCGTATGGGAAAATCCTGTTTTTTTCTGCGGTGTGAGGACGAGGTAAGTAGTATTTCTACTACCAGTATGGTGTATCCTGCCAGTTTATTTTAGCTTACAACTTCTCCAAACCACGGTGGCTGTCCACGGTCAGAAGTACCGTTTCTGTTTTATATTCAAGAGCTATTTTTTTCCTTTTGATACTTGTTTTTACAGTCTGCGGTCAGTAAACTGCTGGGTTGCGAGTCTGCCGCTCCCCCATCAAGTGTTGCAAAGTCTGGTGAAGCGCCCGGCAGTCATATCCAATCGCTGCCTGTCCGTCGCCGTCTTGCCCTTGTTGCTGAGCTTCTGTTGAAGACTTTAGATCTTGTTGGCGGACTCTATGCCGGCTGTGCGGAGAACGCAGGTGGCCAAATCGGCATACAGTTGAAGAACCTCACCTCTTGGCGTCTTAAAGGTATTTTTCCGTTTTTTTGCGGCCTTAATGACGTTCACCTGCTCGCTCTGATTGTTACTTCTAATGCGGAGGCCGTGTCCATTCTGTTTTGTGTGCAGACCGACCTTGCTTCGCCAGCGACAATCTGCTTGAGTACATTCCCGAGAACGTGGCCTCCTTTCAAATCGATTCTGTTGGTTCCGCTCTGCGGAAGACCGGGACACCAACACCACTGGAACCGGTGGCAACAGTTAAAGACCTAGCGGATTGCGAACCCGAACACCGTGGAATCAAGGCCCGCCCACTGGACCAGCGGGAACTGGCTGCTCGCGTCAGTGAATGGTGGCAAAAGTAAGTGTTTTTCTCCCGCAATAATGCCTTCGTTTTGCAGCTTTTGAAGTCCACAGATGAGTGCATAATTGCCGTTGCAAAAATAATGCCGCGCGAATTGTTCCCTACTGCTGATTTTTCGCCTGAGAGGGAAAATGTCTTTTGTCGGTGTCTCGACTTAACCCTTCCCTAACCAATGATCGAACTCGTGTCAACTTTATGGCCCTTATGGCACCTTCACACATGTGAAATCGCGCCTTCTTGGTACACGTAGGGGGCACCAGATCGTGTCTAGCACTCATATGCGGAGGGATTAACTTTGCGAGCTACTGTATCCACGTCCACCTCCGTTCATTTGCTGTGCAATTCTGCTGCATTAACCGCACAAGTCGCCGATGTTGCGCCCACTGAGTAGTGTAGGCAGTGGATGTCATTGTTTGTGGCAGTCGAATCATCCTGTATCTTTTAACCGTCGTATGCGTCGAAGTGCACCCTGTGCTCCACAGGACGGTGGAGCACGGACGGTGGATGGCGCATGGGTTTATTGAAAGTGACGGTGGATTTGCGTTGCATCAAACGCACTCGCTCCTCCCTCACCTACCTGTGTCCCAGGTCAAGACTGAATCAAGAAGACTAGAGGTAGGATAGGACACAAGGGACTGGCGCGGTGCGAGTTTGCACTTACGCTTGATATTTTAACATGCTACTCATTATACGCGAGTAGCCATGTTTTATTGCTATTTCGACTTCCAAACAACTGTTGTGTCTTCACCCGCAACGGATAATTGACATACTTTTTAAACTTTTCTTTGATTCTATATATTTCCTATAATGTTTTTACCACTAGGGAGCTCAAAGGCGTTCGCCTGCTTTTCCCTCAATAAACTGATACTGATACACTAGGTGGTCCAGTAAACTTAATAGAAGTGTCTATTTTAATCGACAAATCATCGCTGATATTTCTATTAGTCAACTGTCCTCTAATACGATCGGTCTTTCAACTACTAACTGAAATTGCCGCCGATGACTCTGTTTTCAGTTTCCCTTACAATATTACTCTGAAATGCTTGTAATTTTTTTGAGCTGAAGTTGCCTTTAGCCTTTTTAAGGTGTTCATGTTGTTTGGAGCTGATCACATCTATATTTAAGACGTCATCAATAAACGCTCACGTTGAATTATTTCCTACTCTGCCTGCGTCTTTTCATTGGTCAGAACCCTGACAGTTTGCCACCGTCAACTGTCGGACTTTCTGCGTTATGCTGGTGACCTTGAAAGTCTCATCAATACGCGCGCTGCCACCTTACACATCTTCAGCTCTCCCAGCCCCGAGGACACCTCAGCTTCCTCATCCGAGACGTTGAGATCCTGTGCGCTGGGTCGCAATATGGATCTCTGGTCGGAACTCTATCAACCCATCTTCATGACTCACCTGGAGGTCAGCTGGCTACCTTTTGCGTTACAGCTTTCCAACCCTTTGAGCACGATTTTTGTTCGACCCCAGTAAATCACGAGCATAAGCCAAACTGAGTGCCCCGAGGATGGACTGACAATATTTTAGTTGGCCCCTTGGCGCAAGCTATCTGTTCTACAGGGGCAGGGCTTTGGAAGGAACAAGCTTTCAACTTCCAGTCCGACCGAGTTTTGCTGGCTTAACCCAATTGCTATCTTAACTCTATCCCGTATTTGCCTATCTGCTTTTCATGCGGATAGGACACGTTTCTGCAAAACAGAATATACTGGCTATCCTAACAGCAGCCTCCTTTATATTATTCCCTTCAGGGAGGGTTGATTAGTTTGTTAACCCTTCGCCTATTAACATTTTCAAGCGCAGTCAAATGGTCAGCTTTGCAAAACCTTTTTTAAGGAAATCTCACCTCAGGTCACCCTCCGCACCGACGAGTTAGGCATTTGTCTTCTGGTTACTCTAACCCCCTACTGTTAAACCCCTGTGTTCTTACCTCTCCTCCATTCCCCACACCGCATGTAGGCATTTTTGGAGAAGCAGTTGGGAGACATTTTCGACGATTGGCGTGAATCTGTCGTTTCTGTCGCCAACTCGCTGGACGATACCGAAAAATCCGATCCTGCTGACAAGGTTAGTTGTCTGTCTTTATGCTAAGTGTTGGTACCTTGTTTCCTTTTATATGCGAGTTTCTGCTTTGCCGTGCAATTCCGCGCTCCTAGACGAAAAAACAGCAACAATGAGTACCCTCTATTCGATACTCTTGTGGCTACTTTATTGAAGACTCTCATCAGGTAGTGTTTTTATCACATAGGGCTGCTGTCAGTAGTCCTTGTAGGGATGCTCGTAAAGTGTTAGATTTGAAACATGTTTTCGGCAATTGATCCCTAGACTCGTACAATTGCATGAAGAATGAAATATTCAGTTTTGTACATTGCTTATATGGTTCTCGTCGGGTGGGAGGGTGGGTGCTTGGTCATCTCTTCGTGCCCGCCTCTCGTACATGCTGGTGTTGGCGTGCGGAGTTCTAGGGAGGGATGACGTTCTCACGGTAGGTACGCCAGGTCGCGGCGTGCGTTTGACTGTCCTCTGTGGTTTCAGGCGGCATGTGATTTCCGTTTGTAGTCGGCCAGAGGAGAGCAACCGCCTTTTCACGTATCCTATTTTACGGGCGCCTCGTTCTTCGGCCACGTAAGCATTGTGTAAGTTGGGATATTTGCTTTAAGAACCGGTGTAGGCAGTAGAATTTTTCGACGACATATTTATTGACGGTTTATGCGCTGTGATCCGTCTTTGCATGACATAGATAAATAATGAATGAAAGCACAAATCAATTCGAATTTACAAAGAACATCGAAACATAACAGCAACACACTTGGAAACTACGGAGAATAATCAATGACAATTTTGCCTTGAAATCCTAATAACTGAAAGAAACAGTGGTGGATAGGGAGTTACCACAAAGCCCAGTCGTGGTAAATACAGGTCCAAAATTACCAGGACAATTTAAAATTTACTACATGGTCTGCCTGCTTGCACATGTCGGTTTTCTCATGCCGTATGTAGGCTGCTGCCATGTAGCGCGAGGTCCGGTTCTTTCGTGCCCGTAAGTTAACCTGATAGATGTTTTGAGGTTAACAGAATGACCGCTGTCCAGCAGGTATTTTGTAATCGAGGACCGTGATATTTTATCTTTTTTCTTGAAAAGTTAGGCTAACATTTTACAGCTAAAAGCGCTAGTGGTAACCACGGCAAATTTAGTTTGACCGCATGCTCCAACTTCTTGCACCTTTTGGTTGCATCCGCCGTATGTGGGCCGCTTCCAGGTAGTGCAAGTTGCACTTCAACCTAAGGGAGCATGTGCTTAAAACTATCTGATTCATAACTTGAAGTTATTGACAGGTGGATTTTGATATCAAGTTATTTTATGCAGACCATAGTCATGTCTCCTTTCGTTTCTGCAGTGCCTCTCATGTTTTGCTTACTGAATTTTATTTTGTAAGTTTCTGAGTTCCTCGGCAGTTTTTTTTGTGCCTTATTCCTTCTGCTTTATCGTTCTGCTGGCGAGTTTGGGGCTTTTAATGGCCCTTTTTCACGGTCGATTATGTCTCATGCTCTGTCAAATATAGTCCTAATGTCACATGTCTACAGTCCCCTTGGCAGCCTCCGAAACGTCAGGAAAATAAAACCCTTGTTCCAGTGATCGCATCTTCTTCTGAACTGCTTCCTGGAACTCGCATATTCACTTCTATTGACAGTCCTCTAAATCAAGCCAAAACAATACTTTGATGAATGAAGTGCATAACCACACCAGCGCGCAACACGCACAACTTGTACAGCCTAAGGGCAGGGCCGGCCCTCTTGCTAGCAAGGCTGTTGTATACAAGATCCCATCTGCCAGTTGTGATGCAGTTTATTTTGACCAAACTGGGAAATGTGTCTGAACATTTATCGCAGGTGGCCATGCACAAACCGAAAACCGGTCATAAAACAGGAATTTTTGGCACTTGCCGAACCAAAAAGGGCGTTAATTCCTGGAGCACCTCACTAAGATGAGACATGCATGAATCGGCGTATTGATTTACATACCACATACAACTTTTTCGGAGCAAATTAAAATGTGCACAGCCAATTACACTGGGATGGCAAAATACACGTTACACCTATTGGTGCGGACGTCACCTAAACATGGAGACCAGACTCGAAAATTTGCACATTAGGGTTTCCAGTTTCCCAAAGAATGTCTCCTCGTTTTAAAAATATTTTTCATATATCTATCAGTCTCATTCACTCGAGCTGGAAGTGGATCTCTCTCGCTTTGTCTGGTGTCCGCCCGCCACCTGCGCAACGCCCAGTCTTTTCTCCGAACTCATTGTTGACGCGCGGCAACCCTCAACAGCGGCCTCTCTGCCGCAGCCCCCGCTAGCCTCGCGCGACCTTTCGGAGGCCATGGGTGTCACCCTCTTCGCCTGTCTCACGGGCAGACAGGACCTTCTGCCGCCGCCGCTGCCGGCAACTCCCTCCAGCAATCAGGGTGACATTGTCCACCACCCGTCGGAGACCACCGCCGCATCCGGCTGCCTGCCGACTCACCTCGTCTGGAGACTGCAGCGTCTCCTAGAGTCAGCTCTGAGCTTAAAAAGCTGCGATGCGAACGGACGTCGGGCTGAGTCGCGCTCACCTGCCGCCAATGTAAAACAGGAGCTGAATCAACGCCTGCATCTCTACACACAAGAGATCATTAAGTTTGTCTGAGGCAGAGTGTTTTAACGGTGACAAACTTTGATGTCACCGTCTAATTGCACCCTATTGAATCCCCAAGCAGTTCCACGACAAGAGGGGTGTAAAAGTTGAAGCCACCCGAATGAGAGCTTATTGTGTACAAAACCCGGCGTTGCTGCCTCGGGTGGTAGTTTTGTTGCTGGCGTCAGTTAGGGCCTTATGTGGCCGCGGGGTGAAGTCCGGCGGTGTCTTTGTCAGTCCGTTTGCAACTCACTGCCTGCAATGTGACAGTTGCTTGCAAGTGATTGTCCAGTGCATTCGCTTGCGGCATGATTAGGCGCGTTGGAATAAGGTTACCTGTTGTGTGGCGCACCTAAGTGGCCCTTGAAGAGCTGCAACTATTGGGCACGCGTGCGTGTGTGTGGTCTAGCGGTTTAAGGTCATCGCGTGGGGACAGTCATAGCAAAGACACAAGACCTTACCGCAGTCGGCCACAGGAACGACGCCTCAGGGCAGCCCGCAAGATTATGCTGGCATTCGGTTAGGCTAGGCTCCTAACACAGAGAGCAAGCGAACCTCCCCCAGTGTTTTCCGAGGCTACTTTAGAAGATCTTATGGGGAGTGGGAAGGCGATAATGATTTGCCCACACAGTTTTCGGCTGACCATTTGCCTACAGTTATTAAGTCATACTAATGTTCTGCGTTGCAATTTTGAACAAGTGCTGCATAAGTAAGCCCCTAGGCGGTACTGTCATTCCTTACACTTGTAACACAGAGCAGAAGTAGAAGAGAAGGCGCTGAACCCTGAAAAGCGAAAAAAATGATACGCAACCTGTTATTTGGTACGATTTAGCAGTAGCCTCCGTTTTTCCCTTATTATTTCAAGTTTTCCTTAACTCTCCTCGTTTTTTATATTCGTCTTTTTTTTGTGTTCGTAATTACCGAACTCCCTTAAAAACGGCGTCCACAAAAGCACTCTTCCTTACTTACCCCATAATATATTCCACTTACTCTCTATTTCAAACTGTTACGACTGTAAATGTCCTTCTTTAGTTTAGTGCGCAGACACTGCTACGCAGGTACGGCGGCTTAGGCCCTGTCCTTTGAATTCTATATTTTTGATTGCGCCTCAGAAGGGCAATATGTATCATCTGTGTGAATCTTGCCTGAAGTATGATCTGCGTATTATAAGCATAGAGTCATCTGTCCTGCCAGTTCTTTTTAATAAATCCCCAGTTGAAGCAGTTTGTGAAGCTGGTAATTGAGTCCATAATTTCAGGCTTTTTAATTTTCCTTAAATTACCTTTTTTGCACGTTAATGTATCTTGTTAAACGCCGTCCAAACTGTCTGATTTTCTGGAAAAGTGTTCACTCTGTCTTCCTTATAGAATTTGCGAACGGTTTGATAAGCATCTGTGTGATGCAATTGGTCTTGCTGTGTCGGGCGCCAAACGCGATGAAGAATTAGTGTGGAAACTGATTCTTGATGTTGTCCAAAGCCTTCTCCGAAAGTAAGCTCTTGATCTTCCATGCAATTTCAAAAGTTATACAGTAAATCCCATTGAAATGCAGGTATCCTAAGATATTTAATTAAGAAGATAAAAAAATATTTAAGAACTTTAATGCGCAACTCTTCGAATCTGGTCCTCCTGCTCTTGCGTCAGTGAGGCGACAAGATTCCAAACAGAAGGACAGTTCGGCAACAGTACCTTATGTAGGCCCACTTACTTATCCCTACTCCCTGCATGTTTTCCTACGAAAACTGTGATTATAGGGTTTTATGGGTGTGGAATCAGGACATGCAGTGGTATATGCTTTAATAAATGCTAAATGCATTTTTATTATACTTTATTTAGAAGTGTTGTTGGTTTATATCTGTAGATTCTCCTAATCTGTATTATCGTTCAACTTATTGCGGAAAAAACCTGATTACCAAATTGCAGGTTTCTTGAATTTCCCGAAAAATTAAAATTTTGGTTAGGAGTTCGTCTACTTCAACTTACCTGAGGTCCAAATTACCGTTCCGGAGTTAGATTAGTATAGTCCGCGGGACGAAGTGCCGCTCACACCTTCAATTTATATGCGGAACAACTTACCCCCAGCGGCCGCGGGAAGCAACTTCGACTACATTTTTTTCGCTTAACACTTACTGCTAAAAATTTCTTTCTCTGCCTATCCTATTTCTCCACCCCCCCAAAACTCTATAACCGCCGTTTTTGCAGGACAAAATGCTGGGACTAGGGGTATATGAGTGGGCCTACATAAGCTACTTTTGCCGGTATTTCTAACAATACGACCACCTGGGCACCAAAAACGATGATCTGGCGAACTCTCCCATACGTGAATAATGTGTCTAGCCTTGTCGAAAGACAACCAAGAACACCTCAGATACAAGTAGCACATCAGCCTTCAACCAGCTTATGCTCACATCCTGTACATCCTGAGAACCGAATTGATTACCCTGGTAGGAAAGATTTTGTATACAAGATCCTGTTGTGATGTAGTTTATTGCGGTAAAACCGAGAAATGTGTCCCTGCCCGCATACATGAACGACACTTAGCGGTCAGAAGACGAGCCCATTTATCCCAGGTGGCCATGCACACCCTGGAAACCGATCATAAATTCGCGTATGAGAACACCCGGATTGTTGGCACTTGCCGAATCTCAAAGGGCTATGAATAGCGTTCTGAGCGGAAAGCATAAAGTCTTAGATTGCAGACACCAGTGGAATGATGAAATCACACGTTGCTCCTACGATGGCTGGCTCATTTAAATGTTTATTGATAGTCTCACTACACCTTAAGTACATTCGGTGAGACTGAATCCGGTCGCTCCGTGGGATTGGACATCGTTCGGTCGTATTTGTCCTTCAGACGTTTCTCGAGGTCCTCCATGCACTGTTCTTTTTGGCTGACTTTTAAAATTATGCCAACTGACAACCGCGACTGCACTTACCCTCCAGAACCTGTCACGATGTTTTCATTGCTAGGGTATTTTCAGTGGCAGGCTGTGAAAAGAACGAAGCTGAAAAATGAACAAGGGGTCTTTCTTTCTCTCCCCCTCTAGATTCGAAACGTTTTCTCAAGAAGTTCTCACCTCCGCCAAAAATCTCCTCTCTGGACCATGCGGGGACTCAGCAACCAAACAACTGAAGATTCGTGGAACCTTTTTTATTGCGCGAGCCCTTCTCGCTGTCTTGGATGCTTTTCCTGGACTTGGTGCAGCCATTGTGTCTGCGACCTGTCGCCTCGAAGCTACCGACACTGAATTAACTTCCAGCGTCCCTGGGAAGTCGTAAGTCCCGAGGATTTTTCAGAAAAGAAAAACGTGTTTGACATTTTGCGGTTTTCTCCTTTCTCCCAAACCACTCGCAATCACCTGCCTACCCGCTTCTCCGTCTTCATGATTTTCCTTTTCAGAAGGTTGTGGTATAGCACCTCCAAATGCCAAACTTCCCTGACATTGTTGCCGCTTATTTTTTCGTAGTTTTTATTGCCGTTGTAAAATGTGTTGCTCAATTGCCGTCGCGGGGTGTGCAGTAGGTTAAAATACATTGATTAAGATGAACGCGAAATTAGCTTCCTTGTTGACTCTAAATTCAGATATTGCTACCACTTCAGTACCTTGCAATTGACGCTTCTTTTGACGGCAAGACACAGGACACCCACCCCCACCTTATTTTGGGGACGATGCGCTAAGGTTAAGGTTAGGGTGTGGTAGAAAGCCAAAAATGCTGTCAGGCTTTCTTGTCTTGCTGTCTACTGCCTCAACGTCATGTGTCTTTGCAGGCGGCTGTTTCTGACTCCCTGACCTGAAGACCCTTGATCGACATCATCTCGTGCACACAGTCACATACTCTCAGGCACGACTGGACGCAGTCAGCACCCGCCCTGGCTTTGCCAGTGGCCACTGCTGCCTAACACAGCAATACAGAGTACAGTGCACAGAAAAGTCCTCACTCTGATGCCTTTTACCTGGGATTGGGTCAGATGATTGTAGTGCTCTATATTCAATCACAGCCTGGACGCTA